>CABEEJ010000882.1:189143-203370 GCA_901482245.1 Timema douglasi | reverse complement strand
ACCTACAGTTTAACGTGGAATCCGAACCACGGTGGAGGCCTGGAATTCCTCACATTCACAAGATGTCTTGTCAGAGGTTAAGGAAGTGTTTGGTAATCAAATAAATCTTTGCCGAGACCGAGGATCGAACCCCAGCCGCCACTATAGAAGTCAGACACCTTACCCCTAGACCACCAGGTCACCTGACTCGTAATATTGAAGGCTTAACATTTCGGTGCTAGCAATCTTAGTTGGGTAATACTTTTTCTCAAACGTAATTGACCATTTACTTACATAATCTATGGCATTAGGAACTCGAAAGTTCATTGACACATCTACAAAATTACGACACCTATCCTTATCTTGAGCTAGTTCTATCCAGTCCCCCTCACTACACCTTATTTCTTTCGGGTTCATTTTAATGTTATCTTCCCATCTGCGTCTACAGTAGCCCCATGGCTTCTTTGGTGCTGACTGACAGCTGATAGCCTTAAAAAGTTACCAGACCAAAATACGTATCCCTACGCTGAACCAGATGATCTACAAAAGCATGTGTTTAGCAGATGTCACTTTTGACAGTCAACATTTAGGTATATACCATGGGGCTACTTTAGGTCTCCCAATGGTCTCTTCCCGTTGGGTTTGCCAGCCAATAACCTGAATAAGGTTCTAGATTCTCCCATTCGCGCTGCTGGTCCTGTCCACAGTATTATGCGCGTTTCGATTATCATAAAAGGTCCTGTGATTGCTTAGCGAGTAAAATTCAGGTGAGTCACTTTATAATTCCCCCCCTTCTCATTCTATTCATTTATATTACGAGTAAATAATTTAAGTCACGATTACTAGCGCCAGGCTCTCAGCGTATACCAAGAAAATCGCTCACGGATGATTTGTCACTTATGTTGTTCCTATCATAAAATAAAAGTTATGTATGGTTCACCACACGAGCATATGCCTACATGAAATTACGCTATAGGTTTTATACGCTTGACAATATTTATCATAGAGAGTTTCATATTGATCACAATTCAAAGGAAATTATTTATTTTTCCAAATAAATATGTTTTAGTCCTATATAAATACGCAAAATAGCCCACTTTGGTGGCTGCGTGGTCTAAGACCACACTCTGGTAATAAACTTAGACTGCCAATGACGTGGAGACAGGCTCGAATTCTGATTGGGTGCACCAAGGTAAATTTTTACATGGTTTTCCACACTCCATCCACGTAAATTTGGGTATACTTCCTCTAGATTAAACCTTCTTAATCCTTAACACGGGTGAAGTGAATAAAAACTAGTATTTGCTTATACTAAATTTTTCAAGTATTTCATAGATTTTATTTGAATAGATGTTTTAGAATAGACTACACATAGTAAATTCTAAGGTAATACGGATGATTAGTATTTTTTAAGTTATTTAGTTGAATAAACATTAATTTATACTAGACAGGGTTAGTACATTCTCAGTTTTTATTTAGTCCATGGCAAGGCAGATCAGTTGCAGTCATGGTGGTGCTCGTGCAAGTCGAGACAGAAAGACACACTTTCAACGTAGAAGAACAGGCAATTTTAAACAATTATTTAGGTTTGAAGCCCAAAACGTTGATTGTTTTGACATCTGAGTTTTGCCTGAGCACAACATGGAGACACGAGGAGCACTGTCGCCCCGACAGCAAATGAAAATATTACTGCGTTTCTTCGGCGATCTAGGTAAAGTTTACTTTTGATCGGTATTATAAAGTAGGTCTACTATTTAAATACAAAAATATATTTTATCTTGTTTACAGATATAGTTTTGGAAGGATACTAGTAACTGGGCGACTAAATCGTTGCGACAAATTTGCTTGTTGTTTCAAGACACATACATTTAAATTAATTTTATGAATTTGTATTACAGGTTTTCAGAGGGGAGTGGCTAACGATGTAGGCGTTCATCGAAGTACCTTTACCAAAACCGTTCATTATGTAATGGATGAAAAAATTGATAAAACCAACAAATGGATCAAATTTATTTCAACCTTAGATGAAATTAGCGAGGCGAGCCTTTTATAGTAAACTCGATTTCGCATGCCTACAGTCATTGGAGCCTTAGACTGTACTCTTATTTAAATTAAAAAGCCTACCTACCATCTTCAGAGGTTAGTACGAGTATATAAACCGAAAAGGTTATCCTAGCATAAACGTACAAGTAATCTGTAATGCAGCTGAGAAAATTACAAGTGTATTAGCAGAGTGGCCTGGCAGTGTTCACGATGCCAGAACCTGGAAAAGGAACCTTGTAAAACACATATGACTTAATAACGGCTCTTTTTGTTTATCGGGGGATTCGGGCTATGGCATTTCCGCGTGGCTTATAACTCCTTTTCAGCAACCAATAAATGAACAAGATATGTATTTTAACCTAACTCACTCAAGAGAAAGAGTGGTTGTTGAAATAGTATTTGGACAGGTCAAGAAACGTTTTTCAATACTCGCGAACGTATTCGCGTCTCATTAGAAAACACACCAGAGGTAATAGTTTCTTGTTCAGTGCTTCAAACCAGGTCCAAGCACTTAAACGATCATTTGGATGATGATGAAGACCAAATAGAAGATTTAAACTATGAAGATAATGTTGGACAACAGGAAAGTGCTGCCACACGACAACGAGGAGCACTTAAACGCAATCAAATGTCACAGCATTTGCTGTAAACAGAAATATGTAAATGTTTAATCTTATTATCAGTAAAACAGTTTTAATTTGTCGAATAAATAATATATCTTTAATCCTTGGTGACACTAAAAAATGAATTTAAAACTAGAATATGTACACAAAAAGACATTCAAACTACCGACGAACACACAGACTCACGTGCGCGCATACACACACACACACACACACACACACACACACACACACACACACTGTAGCTTTAAAAACACACACGTTCTTATGTTTCATTTTATTTTACAAAGAAATTAAGGAATGGTTATATTTTATTTTACAATTTTCTTAACACCATGTATTTGTCTCCTATATACCCATCAGTACTTATGGTTTCTTTAAAACCAACATTAAACTCGTTAGTTACATCTGTATCTGTAACTATCTCAAGCGATTGTTGAAGTTGTTTCAACTGAAGCTTTCCTTTCTCAATTTGAATTTTGTTCAGTTGAAACTGCTGAAGAAGAACTAGTTGCAGTTCAAAGACATACATATTTTTTTGTTTTTTCACTTTCATAATGATCAAATATTTGTTTTGTTTTTCTTATTTTGGACCTATGTTTGACTTCAGCGCTTACACGTTGACTTTGGCCGTTCGTTGTTCTCAATTCAGGTTCTGGTTCGTCTGTCGTATTCTCCCTTCATTTTACACCTACCGATAGGGCACAAGGTACTTTACTAAATACAGGATTTACTTCCTTACTCATGAGATCCAACAAGTCTTTTTCTCAATCTTTTAGTTTATTAATTTTGTTTCCTGTAGCTTTGTAACGTTTAAAAGAGCTAGCCTGATATATTCATGTTTGTACGCCACCATTAGGGTGACATTTGATATAACGATTGAATTGGTTTTAAGTTTGCTTTTCGGTATTATAATAATTAAAAAGGGGGGTGTCTTATTTTATAAATTAAAAGTTCTGATGTTTTATAGTTTTTTTATTTTAAGTAGATAAACAGTTTTTCGCTAGACATTTCACACGTTGTAGATTTTGATAAAAGCCCGACTATTACGTTATACGCATGATAATTCCCGACACGTGAAATTTAGAACACAGATTAAGATGTCATAGACTCTACCTACACGGCTCCTCGTCAGGAAGGAAAGTGAAGAGATGCGTAGCCTGAAGGGGTATATCAAGCGACATGTCCTTCTCGAAGCTTCCCAAAAGAAAAAAGGTGTGGTCATCCAGGTGCGTTTCTGTTCACAAAACTGAGTTGTCTTTTTAAACAGATACGTAGGAGGATGTCGCTATACCTTGCAACTTAACAAATTCACAAATAAAGCTTACTATCCGCTCTCATTTAAAATATCGTAATTTGAATAAAGATGTAAACAATAAATTATTGAGATGTATTAATCCATATCATTACAGCTTTTAGATAAGTTATTTTTCAATGCCGTTTTCATATTATTTAATAGTTTTTTTTTACCTGGCCAATAGTGATTCCCTTCCCGATAGCATTACTAAACTCTTCAGTCAATGTATATATAGCGGTATTTTTTGATTGCACCATGGATGGTATTTTAGATTTTTCTAAGATGATTAAATATTTGCTAACTACTTTTACTAGCAACGCCTTATCAACATTCTTGCTGATCTCACCTCGGTCAATATCCAGCTCTTCTTCTGAAGATATGACGCCAATAATAGTGCTTACTCGGCCACAACAACAGCCAGACTGATCACTAAACACAACGGAACATGGGGTTAATGAACCATGTGGAATCTTTTCTGTTGAGACATGAACATGACGTGCGTAATCTTAGAATTTACTAGAGGCTAGTTCGTACTATGCAGTTAGAATATACTAGACATTTCCAGACGGCCCTAGTTAAAACTACCTAGTTTTAGTCAATTCTTATTCACCTCATTTTGGGAAAGTGCTAAAACTAGTTAGTACAAACTACCTAGAATGTTTTAGCTTTATTCTTTTTACCCAAAATTATCGTAGCTAGTACATAGTTGTATAACCTGAACAGATAGTAGGACATGGTGCTAACAAAAATTAGACAAACGCAAAAGTTTATCTGAAGGAGGTTGTGCAATGGATTTTTATAGCTCAATAAATATCACAACTACGGCCGAGTTTGCGCCCACAAACATCGGGTCCTGAGACGAGCACTTTACACCAATACCACGGAGGTCTACTTGACAAATTTCTCATAGTAGATATATTCTAAGAAGTTCTTAAAATGCTTTTATACCAATATGTAAGTTTCTCTTACACCATATATACATCTATTATGACTATTTCGCGCTCGAGGGTGGTCATCAGTTAAGAAGTGACCTCTTCCCTTTTATGATAGCTTCAATGGTTTACATTGACTCAGCGTTTGATGAGCGGTTTTGAAAGAAATGGTCCATCATGAGGGAGGGTGGGAGAGAAAGGTCAAAAGAAACTCATTCGCGACCCCTTGTCACGTGACCAGCGTGGAATGCGAGCAGGTGTCAGGGACGGTGGAGGATGGGTCTTTTTGAGTAGTTGGGGTGAGGCGTGTTCGGCATGGCAGGGGGTTCAAATGGAATGAGTTTGCTGCTTCTTTTTCGTCCAAATCCAGTTCTCTTCAACCTACCCTTGCTTGTAGGTGGAAGGATATACACATTTCATAGCCTTTCCCCTCCCTAACTTTCTCATTCATTCTTTCATTCATTTTTAACTCTAGTTTATTTTTTTTTAAAAGAAAAATAGCGTTTCTAGTTCAAGACATTTACTGAGAATGAGGGTATTTTTTTCCTGACAGAAAGACCGAGCCCCCCCCCCCCCCCTTTTCTTTTTCCCATGTTTANCCCCCCTTTCTCTTTTACCTATATTGAAGGTTTTTACGATTTATCTCTTCCCCCTTCTCCCCTTGTCGCTCTTTCATTCAGGACGTTTTGCCATGTCGTGGAAATGGTCTCACCTGGCCTCAGCCTTAGCGGAAGTGCTCGTCAAAGTCTGTGTGTGAGAGGGTGAGGGCTCACAAGTCGAGGTTATCTGTCATTTCTTCCCTTCTACCTTGCTCCCTTTAGAATACACCCAGGGAATCTCTGGTTTGAAATCGATAGTAGTGTAGCCCCTAATAAGCGCAGAAGTCTGATTAGTCTTTCAAAAATATTTCTTACGTTTTGTAAATAGCTTTTTACTGAAAACAAATGCAACAGCACAGATAATAATCATACACCAGTTAAGAAGCTTTATGAAACTCAGAGGGAAAATTATGGAGTCTTGAGTACTAAACAAAGGGACACAGAAAAGTTTTAAATTTAAATTTATACTTTCAAATGTTTAAAATTAAAATTGAAATTTGAATAGCTCATCAGATGAATTTTCAACCAAATAATCAAAAAACGTTATGACCAAATAAATTAAAAAGTGGTTCTGGCAGTAACATTTCTTCTTTTAAATCTATAGAATACGTTTCATACTACCCAGGAAAAATTTAATCATTCTATATAACAAGGGAAAAGTAAAATACAAAATTTTAATAAATTGTGGAAATTATTATAATTAGAAGCAAATTTTTGATTAGTAGGTTTGTTCTAAACGTAGCAATACACTAACCTCAAACAACAAGGATTAGGGTAAATGCAAGCAAGAAGAACCCCACCGGATATTGCTTGGATTAAATAGAGGAAACAAACTTAACAAGAAATTGCTCACAGCTAAATTTCGATCTATTGAATCTGAGTCTATTCACTTGAAAAAGATCATTCATCTTACCTTGATATGGATACTAATAACCGAGACCAAATATATGCGATGTAAAATGGACTACATAGCTACCACATTAAATGTATTAGGAATTGGATATCTATCATTCGCGCTAAACAAGGTTGCATACAATCCAGGCGAGAACTCAGTATCAAGCCCAAAGTTGATAAGGTGCCATCTATTTAAGTGATATATCCTCAAACTTCAGTTTTTTGTTTTTTTTAGAATTGCAATCCTGAAATTTAAAAAATCACTGAAACACTCTTCAATTATCTTAGAAATGTATGTTGTGGCATTAATTAAAAAAATAGCTCTATTTGATTAAGGTATGCCAGATTAAAGTTTAACAAAATTTGCCTTTTTTCCTGGAGTAAAACGTCTTTGAAAATAATTTTTGAAAACATAAAATGTTGGACATGCTGGGGGTACTTCTTGCCTTTATTTTGGCCTGAACCATATTTTAAAATAACAAATAACATATTAAATAATGTGAGATTTCTGAACATCAATGATGCGCTTAGGCGGCTCGTTAAATCATATCTCATAAATTGTCGTGTCCATTGTCTATAAAATATAAACTTTTTCACACAGATGGCTTAAAAATAGGAGATCGGGTTTGAATCTGGGTCGGGTGTACTGTGGTTTTCCACTCTTCCTCCACGAAAATGTGGGTACACTTCCTATAAAATAACCTTCCTAATCCCTAAACCATTAACGTAATTAGTACTTAAGCACTTAGCCTGAACGGGTAGTAAGACAAAATGCTTAAAAAAATATTTTTCTCATTCAATCATCCATTGAGGTGGTTGCGACACTTCCTTATTTAAAATACCTTTTCCAATCAATTTGTGTCTTGTAAAACAATGTCTGAGCATGGATAGTTTTACGATTTGGTGCAATCTAATCTCAATCGGGAGGGTCTATTAGAAAACAAAAACATGTTTTTTCGTTGTCAACAATGATACCATTTTATTATATTACTAGTATTTAGAGCTGTCTACGACAGGTTGCCAACCTAACAGAACCAAACCTTCAATTTATAAGCGCATAGAAGGTTGGACTTTGTATGTTTAAAAAAAAGTATTTCTCCCTCGGTTATTACGTAAGAATGGATTAAGTGAGAGTGAACTAAATTAATTATGGTGGAAATCAAGCACGGGATTCTTAGTTAAGAAGGGAGACGCGACCAACTGAACTAAAGTGTACCAAGAGAATAAATTAACTTTTCTTTTAAAATATTGGATATTTGTATTTGTAAAGTTGTCATTGTATTATTGTCAGTATAAAGTCCTGCCGAGTAGAAGGTGGCTGTGTTATCTGATAGCGCGTGATCGTAATTGATCGCTATTATGTATGCACTTTATGATTTCCGCACATCCATCATAGAGTCTGCCTTAAAATATGAGTGAAGAATAGCCCTGAGCACGAGACAACTCCTGGATAGCTCAGTGGTTAGAGCATTGATATACTAAGCCAAAGGTCCTGGGTTCTATCCCAGTGTCCAAGGTGTTGTTTTTCAATTAAAATAATATTTCTGTTTTTAGTTCAAATGTCTTATAACACAATTATTTAATAGATTTACTGAGGAATAAGGATGATAATAATTGTAGTTATTGAAGAAAATGTACCTACATTATTGTGTAGAGAAGATGGGATAGTCACAGTGATAAATCACATGTAGTAAATTACACCTAATCGTAGGTGACCTGGTGGTTTAGGGGTAAGGTGTCAGACTTCTGTGCTGGTGGCCGGGGTTCAATCCTTGGTCCCGGCACAGATTTATCTGATTACCAAACCCTTCCTTCACCTCTGACAAGACATATTGTGAATGTGGGGAATGCCAGGCCTCCACCGTGGTTTGGATTCCACGTTAAACTGTAGGTCCTCCATTTCATCTCGCAATCACCCTACCATTACACATTAGCGTAAGTGCGTATAACCCGAACGGGTAGTAAGACGCGGTGCTAATAATAATATTAATAATAATAATAATAATAATACACCTTACACCTAATCCACGTGGCTGAAATTCAAACCTAACCTTCTTATATGCAATCCAATCTATTGTGAGCCTGACGCCTTATACCACGTAATAGCCAATGCGGGTTGTACACGTTCAGACTGTCTTGTGTCTGTAGGTAGACTACAAATCAAACAATAGTAGCATATAATACAAAAACATTGATTCTTTAAAAATAATATATACGACAGACTTTTATCTTTAAAACTATAGTAATATTTTTAAAACAAACATTTAACACAAAAAAAATAATCACAGGGGTTAATTAAATTAAAAATAAATCTTTGAAGATGGGAGTCTGTAGAGTAGAACGGCATTAGGGTTCCTAATATAATTTGATTTTAAAATAAAATTATTTATGAAGTATGTACTGCACACAATACATGAATACATAATGTACTTTAAAAGGTATTGTTATTACGATCATCATAAACTTAAGCATATTATAGTCCTTAGCTAATCTAGCTTTTAAAATGTAATCGTATTTAATCAGCTGGCCCTAATCAGGATTAATTGGAGCAAATGATCAAAGCACGAGTATAAAATTACATAACTGGCATCGATAATCAGATTTAGTGAATCGGCAAACCTCTGTTTCATAGTCTAATTGATTCCTACTTAATTTAAAATCATTGTCCTAAACCTGTACTCAATAGTACATTTAGCAGGATTCAATTCTCAGCATCAACGAAAAATGTGCCATTGGTGATATCGGGATTTCCCATTTCATAGTGATGAGATAAAAGCCGAGGAAATGGATATTGTGTTTGTTCTAAAATTAAGTAAGTGTGTAAGTCATGTACTTATAGAATCAATTGGTCCAGAAATTGGAAGTTAAATACCTCCATTAAAATAGATAACGAAACGAATTTGTGTCGAGTCAGGAGCACCCCTTGCTATTTTGTCCGAACAATTTTTTTAAAGAGAGGGAAGGCATGAAAAGCCAACCCTCCCATGGTTGTATCGACTCTTGTAATGCGACTTGTAATATAGTTGGATGGGGAGGGGGTGCGGGGTATCGCCATGGCAACGGCGCTACCGTTGGGGGGGCGTGGCCGGCACAATCACCTGACCACACACTGCATGCTGGCCACACACCATCGATATACAGGGTGCTCACAAACTGAGTTAACAAGAACGATACAATTTGGTTTTTTAAAATTATATGTAAAGGTTTCAAATCAGTTGTTGAAGAACATTAAAAAAAAAAGTTTCATTTGATGATTAAAAATACTTTATTTTGGACGAATTAAATTCTATAATATAATAGCTTGATTATTTCAGTGCTGCAGCCTTTAATCTATTTTATTTAGGTGAGCAGAAAGACACATTTAATTACTAAGAACTCGCGTCGATGGACACGCGATTGAAGGCGCCAGTCTCATCTAGTTTAGTTTGCTTGTAGCGGCAAGGTTGGGGCGTGAATTTCAATTTAAATGCTATCTTCATATTAATTAGTATAGATATGAGCCCGGATGAGTAATAAGATGTGCTGAGTAAAATGCAATACTAAAATGCGTATCCTTAAAAAAAACGTATTCTAATTAGTAGCAATAACCTCATCGGTAGATTTACCGTGAATATGTAAAGTTTTGGTTTAACAACTTACCTAGAGGCTATTTGAATCGACTCGTTTCATGATATAATAATACTATTCGTATTAGTGTATCCATGATAATCAATATAACTTTCGTAATTTAAGATAGTTTGAGGAAGGGTGGGTGCTGTTAAATTTATATATTCTCATATATATAAATATTTTTTTAAATGTGAAGCTTTGCAATAAAGAGGGATAAGCCCATCCTACTCCCTCCCAAACCAACACAACACATTCTTTTTAGCACTGGCAAAAGATATTTTAAAAACATTTTAGTAATAGCTAAAATAATTATTTATTTAACACATTTTTCATAATAAGTCACTTCCATAGAAATATAGCTTAGGTAAAATACGTATCCTCTAAGCTTTTAATAGTAATTTTATATTTTAATTAGGTAGGTTACAAACTACTTTATGTAATTACCTACTGGTCAAACTTTTTGTACGTGCAGTGCACCCTTGTACTCCCCCGTATCCGAGTCACAGGTTTGCACAAAATTATTCTAAAATCTAATTTTACTAACAGTATTATTATTAGCACCGCGTCTTACTACCCGTTTGGGTTATACGCACTTATGCTAATGTGTAATGGAAGGGTGATTGTGAGATGAAATGGAGGACCTACAGTTTAACGTGGAATCCGAACCACGGCGGAGGCCTGGCATTCCCCACATTCACAAGATGTCTTGTCAGAGGTGAAGGAAAGGTTTGGTAATCAGATAAATCTATGCCAGGACCGAGGATTGGACCCCGGCCGCCAGCATAGAAGTCTGACACCTTACCCCTAGACCGCCAGGTCACCTACAATTTTACTAACAAATAAATAACTTTTCATAGCAGGCATTGAAATAAAATCAATCTATTTAAGCTACTTTCAACCCCACTGAAAAATAATGTAGCGTTCTTTTTTTTTTTAATTACATATTTGCTCTTTAAAATTTTGAAGTTATTTATTTGGGTTTAAATTCTTATATTCCCGAAAATGTGGTTAAAGTAGATGACCACAAGACTAGGGAACAATTGTTCGATACCCGGGTGGTTCTCACAAAGATAAATACTATCTAACTAATAGGCCTAAACATTAACATTAGGTGGAACGTCCTAGGTTAAGATAGGTTGTAAGTGCACTCTAAATAGGTCAGTCAAAAAAGTCAAGCATATTGATAAAATTATTAAAATATAAAACGGTATGGTTTATGCTCACTAGATAGATGGTATTTTTTAGGACGTGATTTAGACATGTTTAGAACTAGGTCCTAACAAAGCAAGCACTTATTTAGAGTAATTCACGTTACGATAGAAAGATTATTTATAACAATTCGTTTAACTAAACAACTAATGGTGTTATCACATCATATGTAAATGAAAACTAATGTGTTTGTCTATTGTGTTCATCCGCCACTGAGCGAATGATGAAGCCTGATGACCTGGGAATAGTCCAGAATGTTTAGTTCAATTTTCAAGATAGATGCTTTATCTGACAGGTAAAAAAAATCTATTAGATCTACTTTCATGTATTCATTCGTCAGATCATGTAATATGCAGATACCACTTTATACATTTAAAATAATGCTAATATCTACATATAAAACTTCCTGATGTGAGTGGTGTGTACGTGTCTTTCCATAACACCCAGGAGCCCCCAAATGATCTGGAATGCTGACACTTTGCACACTTAATATAGAAATGAAATTGTGGCTGTTGAGGGACTGATTGGCGTGTCATTTCTATAATCAAGCTAGGTTGTGAGTCATGGGCTGATATAATCAGTCGGTTCATAGGGGACATGTTAAATACCCCAAATAAATAAATATTTTACTCTCCTAACAATTCACAGCATTGGACGTGTGGTTTTCATACTTGGGTCTAGCCCAAATTATTGTATTGGTGATGGTATTTCCCAAATATATTTTGGTCATCCTCTCTCTCTGTTAGTTACTATCCGAATATATATATATAAGTTTAAAAAAAAATTAAATAGTATTTCCTTAGGATGAGTGGTATGTCATTGCTATCATGTAGGCTTGCTTGAATTATAGCTTAGGTATAACAGTATTATTAACACGAAGTATAAAAGTAAAAAAAAAAGCTTCTGATATTTAGTCAGTTGTTTAATTCACGATACTAGAGATAAAATACACAAATCATTTCTATATATGCCACGTGTCGTTTCATTCATATCGACTGATAAAATACATCGGCGTGAATATCCCATAACTCACAGTAAAAAATAAAAAATGTTGCCACGTTAGTAAATAAGTAGCTGACAACACACACAATATATTCCCGCGAGTGTAAATACGATAAATTAATGTGTTTTTTTTAATCCTCGATCCTTTTTTTTTCCCAACAGCAATTTTACCTACACCTCGCATCGATGTGCAAGCGGTTGACCTTGCGTACACGAATCTAGTGTATTTTTTTTAACATGATTTATTTAGGCAATTTATTATTTGGGCCAATAAGTCTGCCAGACAAATACATAATCGCTCCCATCCTGAAAAAAATAAATTTTAAAAATGTCCCAGCCCATAACAATAACTCTTCTAACGAAATGAAGTTCATTTTTAAAACAGTACATGAAACATGGCCGTATTTCACTTCAATATAAATAGTGTTTATCGGAAAATGATAATAAAATTTGGGTGACGATTAAAAAAAATTGTATGGATACCTATATCCCAAAAAGTGGGGTTTCTATGAGTTTAGAAATATTGTATTGACTTTCATATGGTTTGATTTGTGGGTGCAAAATTCTATAGCATATTTGCCGATATAATAAAATATTGGGATTGTTGGTTCTTCTGCACCCCCCCTATCCTACACATATGGAGCAAGTTTCATTTGGTTGAATAGTTTTAGGGGCTTTTTTTTATAATATCAGACTTTATGGGTAAAAGAGTTGGTTTTATTGAGATATTTACTTTTAATTTAATTGGTAGCATCTGAAGTAAATGTGTTTATTAGACATATGACAATTGTAGTATTTTCAGTTAAATAATTTGTGTGGGTTTAACTCTCACCCTGGAGACCACAGCTCGAATCCCAGCCAGGTTCCCTTCAATGTGATTTTCCATAATCTTTCAGAATTTTTGTTTGTTTTAGTTTTAAAATTATAATGCGGTTATTAATGGCTATGATGGTTATTAAGGACTTGGTATAAGTAGTAGAGTAGGTTAGTTAAGAGGAAGTGCACCCACATTAGCTGAAGGAGGGAATTGGAAAACTAAAACTATAAATCACAGGTGGGGGACCCACAGGACATATGGCCAATATACTTGCCTCGTCCTCACCGACAAAAGAGATCTAATCCATTGATAGACTGACGTGTTAGACTGTTTAACTACCACTGAAGGTAATTTATTTTCAGGTGATTTCTAGAACCTTTTCTTAAGCTTAACCCTCCTCATTACGTGTGTTAGTTTTTGATGGTACAAATAACAATTAAAATGCATAGCACCTAAACACACAAAAATTCACACACACAGGCCCACAAACACGTACTAATCATACGCACACACTAATCAACGCACCAATACACATTAACTCACGAACACACACACTTACAAGCTTACTTATTACTTACTAACAAACACACTAAATCACATACACACAATTTATCTCTCTCTTACACACACACAAACACATACACTATTCACACACATACACTCTGATTAAACACAATTAATCCCTTACATCAAAAATAAATCCATAACACAGCAGGGCTGCGTCTAGAGGGGCGGGGGCAAAGGGGGTAATTGCCCTGAGCCTCATGTTCTAGGAGACCACATTTCCTACAAAAATTATTCAATTCAATTGCAGTTATTATTCTGAATTTCACATCAAATAGTGTACAGATAATTAACAGCAATACGTATTCACTTAGTGATAGGATTCCATTCCAGGTTCCTGAAAACCCTAACTTTATGTAATTTAAGATTTACATTATTCGAGTAATGAGCTGCAGTACAGAAGAATATGCCATCATTGTGCTACCGCTGTTGGTCCACATAGAACTAACGGTGCAATGGTAAAGGGAGGAATTTACTTATGTAACTTAATTTGTTTGCATTTAATAAAGTACAATCATTTAGTGAGTTGATCAATATCCAATAAAATATGAGAGATTATTAAGTACTTTACATAAGTATCGAGTACATATCAATATATTATAACGGCTTAAAGCAAAGACTTAAAAACCGCCGTACAAAAGGGTGGGGGTGAGGGGTGG
>CABEEJ010000882.1:132084-167422 GCA_901482245.1 Timema douglasi | reverse complement strand
AAAGATGCTCCTCACAATTCGTTAGAGGGAAGCTGTGCTGTCACGTCAGATAAATTAAATTAAATTCGACTGATGGTTTGAGTGGAAAATAGGCACATGGGGTGTGTTTTGAAGAAACAATATTTTCTTTTTAAAGTGCTGAATTGTTTCAATGGCTGCACTTAAACATTTACAATGACACAAGTCTTTCTCTTTATTTTGTTAAGTGTGAGTGGTTTTTTAACCATAGACTACCAACTAATTATAAATAGTTTGTATTATTGGGATCCACGTCTTACTACCCATCCAGCCTCCCCACATATCTACACCAATGGGGTAAGGATGAGTAAGTTAGAATCGAGGGAAACGTATTTGCATATAACACCTCTTTATTCCCCTCATCCGGGATTTGAACCCTGACCCATCACTGGATTACCAGGGTTATATGAGATTGATTCCTTTGACCGAGTGATTACTGGTGTAAACCAGTTTTAATCCATCATTTAATCTTCTACTGAATAGATTTTATGGGACGCTCTGTACAGTGTGTTAAAATAACTAATATGGTTTCAATTCACACATTTAACTTAGTTGAATATTTATTTTGAACCACGTCTTATTACCCGCTTGAACTATCCACACTTAATCTCTAGTGGGATAGGGATGAGGAAGGTATACTTTATAAGAAATGCGGCCGTATTCACGTGGAGTTAGAGTGATAAACTAATTAGGAAATAGCATTCTTAAAACACCCTGCCGGTATTCGATCTCTGACCTCCTCATAATCAGTAAATAGGACTATACAGGCTTGATATAACAGTCTTTGTGCAACTGCAGTTACATATCATACTAATCAATTATATTATATAAACTTAGCAGCTCCTTACAAATGTGTTTTCATAATGGGTTATCCTAATATAACAGACTTAACAAATGTATAACTTTGTCATTTAAGAGGGGTGGTGTGTGAAGGGGGGATGGAGGGGGACATTAGTAGAGTCCCTATTTTTATGGTTTTTACATAAAAAATATGTCGGTAAAAATAGAAAAAATATTGTGACAGTAGACGCGTTTAGATTAACTTTCTACATAAGAACATATGCTTAAACAACAGTTTTTAAATGTTTATCAAGGGCATGCTGGTTCTTGAACAGAAGCATTTTAAATAAATATTAAAAAATCCTGTTCAAATTTCACAATGCCCATGACCAAAATGAAATATTATTATTATTAGCACCGCGTCTTACTACCCGTTCGTTTTATACGCACTTACGCTAATGCGTAATGGTAGGGTGATTGTGAGATGAAATGAAGGATCTACAGTTTAACGTGGAATCTGAACCACGGTTCACAAGTCGAGATAATATGAAATAATTGTTCGTATTACTATACGTAGAAAATTAATCTAAACGTATCTACTGGAACAAAATTGTAAATTTTTAATATATAAACACTTGTTTACCTTAACAAGTTTCTGGTTCCAATTCATAAATTATGTTTTACTTAGAACCAAGGAATTTAGGAAAACCTCAACTATTGGATGAAGAATTCTTCAAATTAAAAACCAACATTAATTCTAAATTTTTAAATTTATCTAACCATTTTGTTATATTATTTTACCGATTAATTTGATATATTTATTTTTAAAGCAGATGCACGCTACGACTCTGGTGATTTTAAACGGGGATATCGTTCCTTGTACCTCTGTTGCATGAGGGTAAGCTAGACTTGTTTGTTGTGTGTCGAGATGTGAACACAAGTGCTGTGTTAATTACAAGGTCGGGCCTCGTCCTGCATACCTCTCTCGGCGCTGCCAGTGTCAAACGAACCTTCTAGCCACCCTACTCCACCTTTACGACTCCCCCATTCACCCACCGTATAGACAAGAACTTTGCGGGCAGGTATTGCAGAAACTGTGTTGTAGCCCACGACTCTGATCCGACAAGCCGAGGTTCGATCACGCCAAGTAACACCGGGTGTGTGGTTTTTCATACTTGGTCCAGGACAAATTCTGGTTCAGTCTTTTCAAATTAGCCCCCCTCGTCTTGTTTCCTTAGTAAGTTTAAGCTGCTGTACAATGACACTGTAGTTTAAACATGGGACTAAAATAAGGGCAATACAAGAAAACGGTTTAATTCTTTTCTAACACCGAGGAAATATTTTAACCATGAACATTTTATGCCTTGAGATTGTAATGGATCTTGACCTTTCATGAGCCTTCACGCTAAAAAAACAAGGGGGGCGGGGGGGGGGTAAATGAGTTTAAAAATCTATATCTGTTCCTCTGTATGTCTGTCATTCTGTACCTGGCACTACAGCAGAAATTGTTTGATAGATTTCGTTCAAACTTGTTACTTAGTTGTTATTATGGTTATACCTTGAGATAGAATCATTATTTTGACTATATAGTGAAAGCTCTCTTAACGGACATCTCTGATAACATCTGATTTTACGGTATAATAACTTCAGAATAAATTCAGAATTTTTCATAAATGGCCCTATGATTTTGTTCAAAATATATAGAGCTTACGAGAAGGGGTTTACATGCTAAATAACACTATATACTTGTTTAGTGAAAAAGAAGAAATCCGGAGTATTTTGCTAGCTGAGTTTTTATGTTTTTTATTCATATGTCACCATTTATTTATTATTCAGGTATTAAATTGCAAGAGTTAGGATTAGTCATTAACAAAGAGTCTGATATATATTGTTTGAGTGTTCAGTATTTTATTAGTACGTATAGTATTTTTTTAGTTAGTCTAAGAAAGGTGGAATGAGGAAGATAGGTTTTAGGAATTGTAAGCACATCAGTGGGAAAATCACTGAAAAAATCACACTGGAAGAAACCTCTGTCAGGGTAATAGAACATAATTTGAATGGAATCAATTTTTACAAATCAGAGTTGAGCGTAATAATCTATCTTGGCAGTGCTTAGCCAACCCTACAGGTTTGTCGCTCGAAAATTATCTACTCGGTAAAGTAACACTGAAATATTAATATGTATTAGGTAACACTGAATCGTTCCTGTAGTAAAGTAAAACACAAAAATATCACATTGTAAAGTAACATTTTGAAATGTTGGGGGAATAAAGTAATAGCCAATGCTCACGAAGTAAAATAACAAAATTATATATTATTGCAGTTACGTATGAGTGCATTGTTTTCACAGCAAAGAAACATGGTTTTATGTTTACGTAAAAGATTAAGACAGGGAAATATCTACTCATTTAAGTACTAACACAATAAACCTCTCGGAAGCAAAGTAACCAGTGAAATATCTACGTGGTGGAATATTTACTAAGTATAGTAGCACAGTGAAATTTATACGCATTAAAGTGATACACTGAAATTAATTAAACGTAGATTTTGAACATTTAAATTTTATTTGGTGTAAAAAAATCTCAATTAATTTTTTCAAACACAAAATCACTAAAATATGTAATTAAAATAAATAAAATACAATATATAAAATAAGATGCATCGTGATAAGTTAGTGAAAGATAGGAATTTAATGTAGATAACATAGGCTCATTTTTATATTGTACAAGAGCGTTATATCCCTGTATCATGAATTAACCGTTAACGTACAGCATGCTTTTCTAATATACATTCTCAAAATTTTACACAAGCTCAGTATTCCTGTGATAGAAGCTTACTTAATGTAGTAATTTCAAAAACTTAACTTTTTTTTTTAAATTTGTTCCGTAGTCATTACAGTTTTATTTTTATTTTTAAATGCGAGTCCAACACAAAGCATTCGCTTCAAGCACACGCTCATTTTCCAAATTAGAGAGGAAGCAGGAAAGTAAAAATATATCTATAAAAACAGCGTACGGGGGTGTATTTTGTATGTTGGCAATTTCGCTGATGGCTAATATGAGAGTGGTATAGCGGGAAACAGCGTGCTCTCGTACTAGGAGGAGATTGTTAGGTTTCTGGTGCGGTGATGGGGGAGGGGGGGGGGGATTGGGAGGGNGAAGGGGACAGAAGAGGAAGGAAAGTATTACATCAACGAACCAACAAGGCCTTAACAATTGTAGGATTTTGGTAGGAAGCACCTTCTGAAATGCCTTTTTTTTCCCCAACAGAATAGGCCCACTACTATATTTTGATAAGAAAATAAGGCCTTCTAGAAGGTCCTTCTTACCAACCTTTACTATACGTCCACTATTATGAGATTTTATTTATTTGCGATATTTAATATGCACTTTCTGAACTGACTGATTATATCAGCACAAGATAATTTATATGAGTGAGAGCGAAGATACCTACCATTTTTGCTGGTAGTGGTATTTTCACATACCACCCAGGGCTCTTTTACATGCCACAATTGACAGGGGACTGACGGATTTACTTTACCTCCGAAGGAAGTTGTGCTACGGATTTTTATTGCTCAAGACAAATTTGTTGACCCCTACTGGGTTTGAACCCACGAACATCGGGTCCTGAGGTGAGCACCTTACACCAAGATCATTGAGGTCGACAGAAGGATAGTGTTAAGAGAAAATATACCTACATTTGCGTGGAGGTCAAGTAGGAAATTATTTAGGAAAACCACAGGGATTCAAGATCCAACCTACTCACTACCTGTAAAATAGGACTAGGAAAGAGTGACGCTTGACCACCGTAACTATCTATCTATATTACACCGTTGTTTTTGTAATTGCGTTTAAATCAAATACTTAATATTAATTAAAGTATGGATGAGAACGGTAGCTTATAGGAAACTAACCCTAATTAATTTGGGGAAACCATGGGAAAGCTGCAGCGAAAATCTTTTTGGAAAACGTCTCGCAAAGCCCCCATTAGAGATTCTAATTCCATCCTGGTTTAAGGAGGGTATATAGGGGACGTGAGAAAATGTTAGTGTTTTTGCAGTTTTTGTAGCAAAACTTTTTTTTAGGCATAGTAAATACACTATTTCTCCAATAGAAATATAGTTTAGTTTTTTTCACACGCTGGTATCAAGAGTAGTTGAATATCTGTCATGAGCATAGCGGCAATAAATGAACACCTTTTTAAATGAAGAGAAAATTCCAGCACAGCCTTGGCAGAGATATTTAAGAACACTGTTGATATCACCATAATTATGAAGAAAATTAAACTCCAAGTTTCTACTGGAGAAATATTTTATTTCTTCTTACAAACTTTTTTTTTACATAAACACTGTAAAAACATTTGTCCTTTCTTTCATTCCCTACACTCCCCACCTTAAGGTGGGGGGGATGTAACCACTCCGCTAACGCTGAGGCCTTTATGATTGGTCAATAACACAAATATCTTACCGGAGGTTGCATGGTCTAAAAATCATCACTCTCACAACAGACTGGATTATTGATGCCATAGATATAGAAAGGCTCGAATCCCGGTAAAAAATAATTTTTTTTTTACCTAAACGGTTTTCTACTCTTCTTACACGCAAATTCAAGCACATTTACTCCAGATCTAACCTTCCTCCTTCCAAACCGAGTAGTGCCAATATACGGATAGCATAAAATAGTTGTAAGACAGGGTGCACAAAACACACTAAAAGCTAAAACACTTTTATAAAAATAGCACAAGTTTCAACAAACTGTGCGGGCTGTATGGAAGATTGCAAGTTGAGAGGTGACTATGAAGCCAGTTCTTGGATGAAGAGAGGTAGTTACGGTTATATTTACTAGCTGTGTTGTGGCAAATTTTAGGGAGGTTCTGTAAGGGCCCGTGGATATATCAAGGGGTTGAGGTGTATACTACGCCATTAAACGTATGTGACGCTGGAAATGCGTCGTGAAAATAGGAAAGAGGATTTGGAGAGCGTTAGCAGATACAGTGCATACTTTTTAGGGAATAAACTGGGTAAGTAAAGGGGCGTGTATAAACTGTGAAATTTAATTTAATGGGCCATCAAAGGGCCATCAAAGCGCCAACTAAGTATTTTAAATATTTCCTAATATATTTGATTTTCTATAATAATAACACCAACAAAAATATCACAGAAACATGTTTCTATGGCGTTACTTAAAAGTAAAGCATTATAAAAACAGTTTTAACACGCACCTGGAAAATCATGAGGACCGAAAAACCACAGGTAGTTTCTAATACAAATACTATAGATTTTGTTTATGTGGGACGTGTAAAGGCAAGATGTATAATAGTACTTATTTGTATATAAGTAAAAGCGAATTGAACCAAGTTCATTGATTCAAACTTCACGTCTTACTCCTCCTGATCCCAGTCACCTTAAATGTTGGGCTGCGTAATTATTGCTCACATTTCCTCAACAAGATCAAATCGTTCTGTTATAAACACGCTATGGATAATATAAAGCCCCGTATACATTAGGCGAGCTGAACCTGCAATGTAATATGTAATGTAACAGATTCGCTTAATTAGGACGGGCCTGCAAGCGCGCTGTGAGCACGCTACGAGCCATTCGCAGTGATCCTCCTCCGGCTGTCGGTTTTTCCAGCGAGCACAACAAGATTCGTCAGTCTAGTTGGGACGTGTGTGTCGCGTGCTTGCAAGCATGGATAACTGTTTTGAGGAATATGTATTTCAGTTGATAGAATCTTGTAAAAACCATAGTGTTTAATGGGACCCCAAGGAAAGGCAGAATTTAGAGGAAGTGTAACCGGATTTGCGTGTGGGAGAGGGTGGGAGAGACTATTTGGGAAAATCCATTCTCAGTAGATCCTTTAAGGATTTGCTTTTCGATCTTTCCATCAGTGGCCAACCAGACTAGATTAGCTTGACATTTAGTACGTTTGCTCACCGGTTGGGTAGGAAAGTACTTAACATCTATATTCTATAATGTTTTAATGGCTGTTCTATATGGTTGTGAAACGTGATATTTTACCAAACATGACGAAAAGAGGCTGCTTAAAAACAATAGCCTTATGAAGATATTGGGTCCAAAGAGTGAAAAGGATACTGGTGTGTGGAGGATGTTACATAGTTATGAGCTACATATCTTCTACTCATAACAAGACATTGTTATGATAGTCAAGTATTGCAGATTACGGTGGGAAGGACATACAGCGCGAATGGGAGAATCTAGAACATATCCAGGGTATTGACTGGCGAACCTAATGGTTAAAGACCATTGAGAAGACCTAGACGCAGATGGAAGGAAAACATTAGAATGGACCTGAAAGAGATGGCGTGTAATGAGATGGACTGGATAGAAATTAGTTCAAGATAGGGATAGGGTGTAGTGAGGTGGATTGAATAGAACCAGCTCAGGATATGGACAGGGTGTAATAAGAGGGATTGGATAGAACTAGTTCAAGATAGGGATAGGGTGTAGTGAGGTGGATTGAATAGAACCGGCTCAGGATATGGACAGGGTGTATTAAGAGGAATTGGATAGAACTAGTTCAAGATAGAGATAAGGGACGTGCTTTTGCAATTGCGGCAAATAACTTTTGAGTTCCTAATTAAGTTATTTAGTTTATAAAACAAAATGTTACAAAGTTCCTAAGTAATCAAGTAAGTAGAAATTTATTTTAAAAAGTTTTGGATGACACATTTATATTTATCTGCGTCGCTTTAGTACTGTGAAATATTGTGTGAGTTTTTACTATTATTATTATTATTATTATTATTATTATTATTATTAAATTTGAAAACCAATCTTACCTAATGAAGCGTGCTCTTAATATTAGGTCTCAACCATTTGGACTGATTGCTGTCTTAGAAATTCATCATTTTAGTATTTTACTTACTTGTTTCAATATTTGTAGAATTTATAAGTAGATTTAATTATCACTACTATTTATAAGATATATCTTATAAATTGTAGTGATATATATATATATATATTATAAATAGTAGTGATATATATATGCCTATGTGAACTATGTTAACACTACGTGAAATTTCAGAATTTTTGTATAATTTCATAAAGCTATAAACAAACTTCCTAAGTCTAGAACAGACTTAGCACACAAACCTATACTATGACATCTTAATTTTAGTAGTTAATGTTTCTGCCCCGCTGAGAATTGATTCCAGGACCTTTATATCAGTATACAGACGTGGTAGGATATAAATGTTTCGTAGGTAAATGATTATTATCATCTTCATTTTTAACATTAATAAACATTGATAATAATTAGTTTGACTCACTATCTACTTTTCTTGTATATACCATGGTCATAGACGTGAGAGTTTAATTCTTCAACTATCCTTGATGGTGGAAGTTAATCAAGGGGAGAGTATCGGGGACCGGAGTTAAGGGCAGTATTTTTTTCAGTTTTTATATCAAAACATTTTTCCAGTCAAAAGAAATCCAATAATTTTCTAATGAAGAAATATTTTAATTTATTTTGGTAAAAAATAAAAGAGTTTTGCTATAAAAACTGCAAAAAACACTAACTTTAGCTTGCGTCCCCTACACTGCCATCTTAAGTTTATGCTGCTCGATTACATATTTTGATACTTCTATAAGGAAAACACGAGAACAAATAGAATTATGTACCGATGCTTCAGATCACGCACTCCATGATTCAAACCGTAGCATGAGCATTAAAGTGACGGGTTGTCGCATTTGCGAAATATCATATACCTGAAAGAAAAAGGATTACTAACACACAAATCAAAGTAAAATAATATTATACCTACAAGGGCCCCTAAAGATATGTGTGGTAATGTTACTCTACACGGGACTTGGTGAGAACCTCCGACGGACCATTGACGATCAAGATATCGCTTATTTGTACTTTGGGACGTTTGTGGGACACTTATGTCGGTTCCCTTAAGATGAAAGTGAAAGGCTACTGGAGATGCTCTGTATAAGCTCTATCAGCAACTGAACAGACCCTTCTTTGTGTGTGTGTGTGTGTGTGTGTGTGTGTGTGTGTGCACAACATCTTACTACACATCTGAGCTATTTTCATTTAACTACACTGGTCGGCTATAGATAGGAAAAATAATGTTTAAAATAAATGTGCCCGCACTTGCATTAAGACAGGTGGTGAACCATTTAAGAAAACATACCCTTGTTATATCCTGATGGGGTTCGAGCCTCAACTAGACGAGCTTGACGCCTAGACCACGTGCCCACCGATGTGGTTTGTAATTGCTTACAGTTATATATACAGTATATATATATATATATATATATATATATATATATGTGTGTGTGTATGTAGGGTCTATTATGTATTTGCACATATTTTATTATGGTGCAAAATATGTTGTAACATGTTTTATGACTATTAGACAGATTCGTGCTCGTGGCCAGATAAGAGCTATAGTTTGGTATTGTAATTAAAACTTACGGGTAAATAAAGGCACATTAAAAAATTTTATCTTTCTAACTTCAGCCTCAACTTGAACCTGATGCATAATTGTTTGTTTCCACGCCAGCTAATGGGGAACCTACATACGCCTTCACTCCTGTGAATATTATCACTGGCTGCTCGATTACTCCTGTGTAATCAATTAGTGTGCACATTACCCCCTTACTACATCCCTTACCCTCCACTCTTCATTTGGACCGACGCCAGCACCTCACATAAAAGTCTTCTTACACCCCCCCTCCCCCCAAACACCCATTCAACCTTTTTTCCCCCCCTCGCACCTCCTTTCCATGAAAAACGTCGTCCCGACGGGTTTGAACGTATTCATACCCGGGGGTATAATTAATACCCGGCCCCTGTTTGGGGTATAGAATAGCGCGACACTTAAAAGGAATCGCTTCCAACTTGGCCATTTCTCAAAAGCTGATTATAATTAATTAGGCGTTCCTTTAATTAATCAAGGTAATGTGCGCCAAAGAGGAATGCCTTTCCCTTTACACTCCCCCTTCCTTTAAAACCCCCTACTCCTACTAACCTTCCTTAAAATATCGTGTAGGGTATTTTGTACGCCCGAATTTATTACTAACGTACCTCCTTTTTTTTCCCTTTTTTTAATCTTATTTTTTCTCGTAAAAAAAGATGAAAAATAGACTGCATATTGTATTGAAAATAATTAGTCTTCGTTCTATACGCTTGTATGGAAATTTAGGAAATCTTTTGAGCATGGTATTTCCCCTCCTAAAAATGTTGAAGAAATTTACTTTATTGTATTAATAAAATACTTTTAAGTTGTTTTTTGTGTGGGGGGTGGAGGGATAGAACCGATAGATAAAAGGTTCGGGGAAAACAAAATATTAAGATTGTGTTTTATATTGTACGGTACATTACTTTATAGTTTGGTAAAACATGCGTTATTTAGCTTTTAGGAATGACAGTAAATAACTTTAAATTTAAATGATTATAGTACTATTGTTCATTCAATTTTCTCCTTCATTTGCACATTAGCTAGGCTACAAGAGCTGCTCACTTTAGCAAAGAAATATAAAAATATCATACACCAACATAACATTCCCATATTTTGTCACTTTCATTGTTTATATAATTAGACAGTTTATTCAAAATACTTATTTTAGTAAGTTCCTTATCCACCCAAATATATGTGCTTTAATAATAAGACTTGACAGCTATTTTTAGACTTAGTTTCAGGTAAGTGTATCATGAAGAATATCAATAAATATAAATACACTCTTTCTATTACATTCAACTCATGTAGTCACTTACAATATTTTAAATTTCCAATGACGGGGATTTTGGGGTTTAAATTAACTGAGGATGGTGTTTTTTAATTTGTTTCCCACTTTCCCTCCATGTGCATGCGGCTAAATTTCCTTTAAATAATACCTTTAGTGTAAATATACAAATTGACCAGACTGGCAGTAAGTTGCAGAGGCTACATTAAAAATGTACATCAGGATTGAGTATGTCAAAATGGTTAACATTATTTATATTTACATTATTTTCTCACTAACCCCTGTTACCACACTCACCCCCCACCCTTTCCCAACTACCCTCGCTCCTATTTATAAAGAACCAGGAAAATTTCAATTGAGCGCCAACCTCACTTTTAATCTAGGTCAGGTTTTGCACCAAGTTTGATATTACTACGCCACAGCATGTTCTAATCACAGCCGCAAAGTTTAAACAAAATGTAACTACTGGTTTTGGTTCGGCAATATTTTAATTTCTGGTTTTGACACTTGTAATCTCTCCCCTCGTGCTTCAGGCCAAACTTTTGATTATTTCGTTTAGATTAAGCTCGCTAAATATGTTAAGTGTTTTGAGAAAATAACCACGAATAAAATATTTTCAATTCAACGTATTTTTCACTTAACTCTGTTATTTTGACAATGAAATTTGTTACTCAATTTGAATGCATATATTACATTATTGCTGTACGGTTAACGACTCGAGTAGGGTTTAGATGTGGAGAGTGGGGTTCAGATTCCGGTCGGGTGCACGAGGGTGGTTTTTCCTAAATGGTTTACAACTCTACCTTCACGAAGATGCGTGTACATTTCCTCTACAAGTATACCTTCCTCATCCCTATTCAACTAGCGTAATTAATGCATGCGTATAGCTCGAATGGATACTAAGACGTGGGGGAAATAATCTGTTTGAATTTTTTATTTTTTTTTCCATTTTGTAGTTATATTATGTTATGGCATACTATAAACATTTTATCCACCAGTGGTAGAACATGATTAAGTCAGTCAGCCATGTTGGTGGTACCACCGCGCATACCGGTCCGCGCTTCACAAACACCCCCACATACCGCTAGGTCCAGAACAGTGGCGCCTCAAATTCAATGCAGACACATTCTCTGGTTGGGAAAAGCTATGGAAGCTTTTGATCGGTCCTCTCTTCCACCATAATCCTCCCTCCCATCCTCCCTTAAAACATCCTTTATAACTATATTTTTTTGTTTTCCCCCTCTCTTATTCACTGATCAAAATAATATAAATAAAACATTTTTTTCTCTCATTCTTCTCGGTCAATGATTGTTTATGAAAGTTTTTTTTTTTTTGATCGTACATTACTCGTCCAAGTTATAACATTGAGTTCTGTAGTGACTGCGGTCTAGCCCTCCCTCACGACGATGCATAGACGATGATGGGGGCGGTTTGTGGTTAGGGGAAAGGGGTTAGTGCTGGGGGTAAAACGGGTGGAGGGGTAGTTCTGTGCTCTTGTCTGGGAGCTTTCAATGCCGCCCGTGATTATATTGAGGAGATAGTATTGAAGGAGTGTAAGAATGAAGTTTGAAGGGACAACTGAAAGTCTGGATGGGAGGGAAAGAGAGAGGAAGATGGTTTGTGTGGATGAATCGTGAGAACGAAAGAGGGAAAACGGGGTGAGGGGGGTGCACGGGAGAGGAAGGGAATATATAGAATCCCGCGCTCCTCCCGTGCTTTTATACCCCTGCCAGCCTTTTGTACTTGACGCACACAAAAATGTTGAAGATATAACCCATTACTGTGCTCTAAGAGCAGAGAAACGTATATAGAGGGCCGGCGTCGGGCGCCGTCGGTTCAGTTAAAACTTGCTGGGGGTCCTCGGCACACATGAAGACCCGGGGCCTCTTAGTTGTGCTCATGGAAAGTCTTTGGATTGGTTGTTTTGTGGGGTTTAAGAAACTCCAATCGGGTTTTCGTGTGTGTACAGAAATAGCGTTGACTCGATAGAAGTGCTGAAGGGGTTCACCCTGCACTTCTCACGTTAATCTGTTAATGGGGTAGGTCAAGTTGGCACTATCGAGGTTCAAAGGAGGGACTTTTGTGCTATAGATAGGAGCGGTATGGTGTCGTCTGAATGTTACATCGTGTGGCGTGCCAATTTATTAATTTTTATATTGATTTTCAGATTATATATTATGTTGAAGCCTTGTGTGTTTTTCTAAAGTCTAAAACAAGATATTAAGTTTAGTTCACGTATCTTATGTTCGTGACGTTGCGATCAGGTCGATTCTGAGTCATGTAGTCTCAAGTAATTTCCGCCATAAAAATGACAAACTTTTCAACATGGTGCGTTTTTTCAGTTGTACATCAGCGCCCTCTTTGAAGTGGTAAACAAACTATTCGATCAGCTTGACTAGCGCTTCGTAGCGGCTCAATTGTACATTACAGTTATTGCTTTTGTTCGCTTGTACCTGTATGTTCTATAAAATGACGTTTGATATTAAAAATTCTAATTCACTTAATTAATAAGCGTTGTAATATACATAACAAATACAATAATTTATTTTGACCACCTTAGCTAATTAGAAATGACAGAATAATTAATATTGTTTGAAACAAAGAACTTATATCGAGTTGAGAATTAGCCCCACTATTTAAACTGTCAATACATGCTATCAGTTATCATAAATGTTTTTAATAAAACGTGATAGTAACATAAGAAATTTAAATTAAAGCTGGATCTTTTTCACAGGAACAAATACAAATTGTGAAGCTTTGGTTGCTTTTTTTTTTTTCAAATAAATTAAATTATCCTGTTGGTTTTGATGTTACAAGATCAAGACTTCAATCAACCATAGCAGGCTATATCAAAAATTATTTCTACAGACGCTTAACGTAAACAGATTTATTAGTAGGCCTACATGAGGCTAAATTTATTTTAAACTCATAATCTGACTTAATTCACATGATTTTGCAAAACACAAAGACTAAATTTCGATTCGACCATACATAGTTTCTTATAAGTGAATGTTATGGCTCTGAATCTCAGCGTTTACTACCGTGGTAAGGTGACCTGGCGGTCTAGGGGTAAGGTGTCAGACTTCTATGCTGGCGGCCGGGGTTCAATCCCCGGTCCCGGCATAAATATATTTGATTACCAAACCCTTCCTTCACCTCTGACAAGACATCTTGTGAATGTGAGGAATGCCAGGCCTCCACCGTGGTTCGGATTCCACGTTAAACTGTAGGTCCTCCATTTCATCTCACAATCACCCTACCATTACACATTAGCGTAAGTGCGTATAACCCGAACGGGTAGTAAGATGCGGTGCTAATAATAATAAAAAACTACCGTGGTCAAGGCCTTACGTCTACTATTATCCCACAATGTGCGTCACAAAAAGTGAGTGGCATGCAGTAAGTCTTAAATCGAAAAGCCTGCCAATTATTTTTCTGACTGGGTCTCTACCTCAAACCTTTCGTCAATGGAATCTTGTGGGTTCAGTGTTTGAGGCGCCAGGAGATGTAGTTTTTCCTACTTAACAACACAAAGCACAAAAGCGCTAGACAAGACACATTCAGATATTAAACATCTTTGAACTTCCCCTACCACTCCTCTAACGCCTCCTACTAACCCCCCTCTATTTATCCCCTACTTGCATTCCCAGGTCCCACATTCAATGATTGTCCAATTCAAAAGCCCTGGTCAAATTTCCCTCCCTTCTCCTAGCCCCCTCTTCCCCTTCACTATACCTTCACCTCCTGTCCCCTATTTTATCCACTTACCGTGCGTGGCAATTTACCCGTCAAATAATTTTGAGAAGTTCGTTGAGAGCGAGTTTCATTGACTGACAACAAAATTTACCTTGATTGGTGAATTCGTCCCTTTTTTTTATATAGCCGTTTCTTTTTCTCGGCACAAGTAAACAGAATTTTTAGTCGGAATCTTTTTATGAAGCATCAATGTATTGATGAGGTGTTATTCTTCAAACATAGATGGTCAACGTTGATAAGTGCTCAACGCGCCGCCATTGAAGGCCATCTAGGAATGGGAAACATCTTCTATAGACTTTTAAACATATCTTGTCTTCAGAAAGACCTTGCTTGTTACTCTCCAAACTTCTCGTAATCATTTAGTGTTGTATTATGTTTACTGAGTTAGGGTGCTACAGTTTTATTTCTTTTTTATAATTTTGGCCAACACAAGTGGGCCTCGATCTCTTCTTGCCTAGTTTGTTGGTATTTGGGAGGTAGGGGCTCGATACCCAGCTGGGTGTAGTGAAGTTTTTTTTTCTCTTAAAGTTTTCCCAATCTTCCTCCACACAAATGTGAATTCAATCTTTCTAAATTCTACCCTACTCAGACGGATAAATATTACGAGTGTAAACAAAAAATCAAATTAAATTATCCTGAAACTTCAACTTGAAGTGCTACTGATCAACGTTCCAGTCATGTCCCTAAACTACGTCCTTTGTTATCCTGAGGGGAAAATTGTAGTGGCTGGGAACATACTATAGATATATATGCATGACTTACAGACTAGCTAATTCTATAATCTAGGGCAGCAACGCCTCACTCTTAACATCCAGCTAAAACCTGTTTGGTTTACACTCATTTATCAATTACATAAATTTTATGAATGAAAATGGTGGAATTTGAAAGGAAATGTACCCGTATTTTTTTTTTAGGGAGATTGGGAAATAATTTAGGAAAAATATACGAATTCTAAATATTTGTAGGCACCACCAGGTATGCAAGCAAGGTCCCTAATGCCTACTCGACGATGTTCCTATTTAGATTAATTTTGTTCAATTATGGCGTGCACACAGCTCTGATCAAACCAATATCAGCATACAACTCACAAACTAGCCTTATTCTGAAAGAGAAAGAGCGTCCTAGCTTAGTGGAAAAATTCACTGCCTACCATACGAAGGTTCTATACTCGTTGAATTTGTTGGAGAAAAAAACAACAAAAAACACCATGTACAAATGTTAATACCCGTTTCGGTGGGCTCGTGGAATAAATGTCAAACTAATCTAGTCTTGTTTTCCGGTGGTGAATAGATCGGGAATCGCTCGAATCCGGTTCGGGTGTACTGAAGGTGTTTTTTTAATTAAATTATTTACCACTACCTCCATGCAAGGGAAAATACATTTCTTTTAAATGTTTCCTTTTTCATACATTGATTTAATGAAATGTTGATATCCCGGGTGGATTTAAAAAAATTAAAAAACTTCAGGTGTCTGCTTTGTCCATTAAATTATCAGATATAGGTCTACCCTATTTTTTTTATATGGCTGTTCCGATAACCGAGACCAGGCTCTTTAGCTCAGCATGTAAACGCCCTACCGTCCATACTATTGGTGTCAGCCTCATTGAATTAATTATAAAAACTAATTTATTTCATTATACATCCATCAACATAAGCTAATCAGTTAATGTAGAAAATTATTTTTTTCCGCTTAAGTTTTTCTCCAAACAAGTGGATTCAATTTTTGAATTGAAAAAACAAAACAAAACATATAAAAAGTGTCTCTTCGGCTTTTCTTATGGGATCGATAAAATCGATAGTTAATTATTTTGAAATACAGTGAGATTGAATAATGGCTTTCGAGCGAACAACTTTGTGCCGAGAAAGCAGTCGAGGTTGACAATCGCACAATTTACTGTAATTGGTCCATGTTTTCAACAACTAATGGAAATGGTGTGGACTTTAGGCCCCAGAGAGAAGGGACGAGATAATTCGTTAAGTAGTGAATTTATGACATACACTTTGGATTCCCTCAAGATTGATTATTTATAAACTAGCACTATTATTAATTTTTTATAACCTGCGTCAGTGGGCACATTGAAAATATCGTCACACTCGTCTGGTAAGTTATGTTTTATTTGTGATGGGGAGGTCAGAGTTTGAATCTCAGCCAGGTTTCATTAATCCATTACTGTGAAAGGGGAAGACTAAATGTAGTTAAATATACATATTTTTACCATTCTGAGAGTCTAACTCGGGACCCTTAGATTAACACAATTCAATTATTTTTAGAACGAATCTTATATGACAACTAGAAACATCGATAGTTCTAGTTTCACGTATTCATATGTCATATCTTGGGATCTACAATTGTTTTTCTATTTCCAAAACTATTAAATAACACTAATAATACAAGAATCAAATAGCCAAAGCTATTATTTATACTTTTAGTGAGGATTACTCCATCTAGATATCATATTCCAAATATTGAAAAATGACACCTGGACACGGTAATCGAACCCGGGTTTGATTCCTATGTCCAGGTGTCATTTTTCATTTTTCAGATTAATAGTATAGTAAAGTTTTTTTAAATGTTGAACTCAAAAAATATGTTTTTATTTTATGAAGGACCCGTTCTATAAAATGTGACTGTAGACATACTCGACACTAATTGAGTAGAAGAGTAAGGGCCTGTTTCATAGTCAGACTTAGCTCACCCAAAGTGCGAGCCGATACTAAATACAAGAGGTCACCAACTTAAGCTCGAATGGAATGGGCCAGTTTCATATGCAAAACTGGCCGATTCCATTTTGGTCTAGGTAGGTGACGTCTTGTATTTAGTAGTGACTCGCACTTTAGGCGTTCTAAGTCTGACTATTAAGGTGTCAGACTTCTGTCCTGGCGACCGGGGTTCAATTCTCGCTCCCGGCACAGATTTATCTCATTACCAAACCCTTCCTTCACATCTGACAATACATCTTGTGAATGTGGGGAATGCCAGACCTCCACCGTGGTTCGGATTCCACGTTAAACTGTAGGTCCTTCATTTCATCTCACAATCACCCTACCATTACACATTAGCGTAAGTGAGTATAACCCGAACTGGTAGTAAGACGCGGTGCTAATAATAATAATTCTGACCATGAAACTGGCCCTAAAAATCTAAATTTAAATTTATGTCCTCAATTGAGTATATCCCCCTTCCTCTCTTATTCATAACTTTATACACACTTACCTACCATACAATACCTTATAACAACATACATTTAAATGTAAGCGAGACAGTTATTCAACTAGGTCTATTCCAAGAAGTCTCCACTTTCCCTGGACCCGTTTATACGTCTCACCCCTGATTTGATAGCAGGCTGTAGTTGAATGCTGGTTGTTAATCAGTCCGTGGACCCAAGTTGTGGTGCTGACTGCTGCTCTGATCGAATGGGGAAACGGGGAGAACATTTGACTACCAGATGAAGCGACACTAAACACCGCGCGTGTGACACGTGGGATGGGGGACACGCCCCTTCAATCACGGCACACATCAACACCCCTCCTTCCGTTCCCTTCCCCTTGGGAGATGAGGGGCTAAGCCCTTTGGGGCCTCCAGGGTGTCGACGTTGCACCATCAAGGAGGGTAAAGAACGCAAACTCAGGACAAGTCAAACTCATTTAAACACTTTTTGTTTTATGTTTCCTCCCCTGATAGGATATTCAAATCCTATTTATATCCGCTTATGTAGTAAATAAATATACTAATCATATAAACTTTAAATTTATTTGTATATATTTGTCATAGTCCATTCACAGTCGATGGCGTGCCGTAGATTGTTGTCAGGGTAGGTAAAGTTGTTTTAAACTGTACCTGGGAATGTTCTAAACACCAATTAAAACAATAACCGGTGAGGAATTAATGGGAATACATTTCAATGTGAGCTGTGAAGGTGTATAAAGCAGATACTATTTATAATTGGTCAAATGGGGAGCGAGTGGGTGAGAACAGCTCACAGAAACAGTTTTATCAAACTGTGATTACTCAAGCAACACTTTATGACGTGGCATTGTTAACAGTAGCTTTTGACCTTTTCCTGTCAGTTTCTAATAACACGAACTTTATCGATATGATTTAAATATAAATATTTTGTTGTCACGTTTGATAGTTAGATCAGTTGACTTAAGTTTTTTTTTTCTAAATGACAAAACTTGTTTGTGAGGTGAAGGTATACATAACGGTATTCACTAATAGTTTAACTGTCGGGAGATACCAATCAACCGGCTATAGAAACACTATGTTGCAAAACAGAATGTGGCTGTAGGTCCTTATCTACATGCCGCACTGCAAGGATTGTGTACAGTTTATGATCTGATTCATAATGATTGTCATTGCAGTTTCTTTGATAAGGGCATTGCTAAGCAATTCTCTTTAAGGTGTTAAAGAAGGGAACGCAAGCTATAAAGTCCATATTTTTTTCGGTTTGTTTTAACAAAAAAGACCAAACTTTTTTTTTTAAATAATTTTAAAACATCTTTAGTAGTTTTATTTGATACATATAAATTCAACGGTTATTTTATTTTTTGTATGTTCACAGTGATATTTGAACATAACTTTTTAAATGGAAATTCTGTCCAAATAATTACGTGATACCATGGCATATTCCAGAACTGTTGATATTACTTAAAACAGACAATTAGACCAACCGCATCTATTGAAGCAATATTTTATTTATTTTGTAAAAAAAAAAGAGAGAAGTTTTTCTGTCGTAAAACATGTAAAAATATATACCTTAAAACAGCGTTCCCTTTCACATAATCTTAATTGTAAACTATTGTTGGACAGATGACGTGGAGTACTGAAGATGAATTGTCTGTTTGGAATCGCCCTGATAGATCAAATAACACTGTACGATTTCCAGACAATAGACAGACAATAGACCTTGAGGGCGTTCACTGGTCACTGAGTGTTAAATGTCCACAATTTTATATGTTTTGGACAAATATATATTAAATAAATAAATATAATACAAAAATCAATCAATAAATAAATCAATTTTAGTTACAGACATTAAACAATAAAGAATGTGGGGAATGCCAGGCCTCCACCGTGGTTCGGATTCCACGTTAAACTGTAGTTCCTCCATTTCATCTCACAATAACCTTACCATTAAACATTAGCTTAAGTGCGTACAACCCGAACGGGTAGTAAGACGCGGTGCAAATAATAATAGTAATTAAACAATAAAAATTTATAAGTCCAAACTATGTTAATATTATTATTTCTTATTCTATACAATATGCTTATGGTAATTGAAAAATTTCCCATGTTTTTGTTTGTATAAAAAAGAAAAACTTGTTTTTAAATAAAAGGTATATTATGATAAAGAAGAGAACATGAGTCTATGTGCACGCACATATATGGGTAATAATTAATTATAATTAATTCGTGTATATATTCTGTTACGGACTTTTATAATTCTTTATTTCCCTCTGTTACTACTTTGCATAGCTTACCACCAAAGTTTTATTAAAGTTTGGAGTAGCCGTTTATACTTAGCAAGATAATACGTATTATTTCTTATTATATTTTTTATAAATAGTTTTTTATAGGTATTTTAACTTATGAACCGACTGATTATATCAGAACAAGAGAATTTCTATGAACGAGAGAGGAAGGGCTGTACCAATTTTGTATGGAAAGGTATTTTTATGTACCTTCCATGGTTATTTTACATGCCACAACTGACATGAGACCAACGAATTCACTTTCCCTCTGAAAGAAAATTTGCTACGGATTTTTATATCACATAAAAAATCCGTCAACTCTGTATAGATGTGAACCCACGAACATTGGGTCCTGAGGCTAGCACTTTGCCCCGAGACTAACCTTGAAAACTTATACTTATTTGCAAGGGTTACATTGGTTAAGTCGTATACACCTAAAAGGGATTCACATTTGATATTTCTACGTGCATTGAAGCATCTAGTTTATAAACACTATTGATACTAATCGATAATAAATAAATACATATATATATATTGCGATATTGGTACATGATATCCTAACTCTATAAAGTTATAAACTTTTTGATTAAACTGACATTTTAATGAAGGGACGTTCAGTTTTGTCCTGGATTTGTCGGCCTATGAGCGATAGAAACTGTGGGCATCTGCGCCTCCATCTTCCGTCAAGCTGTGCTAACCACCACCCGGTCTACTATCACCTCGATTTATGTTGCCCGCACGACACTATCACATTCGCTCGCTAGACTTGGGCGACCGATATAAAGTAAGGCACGAATAGCACGACAGTGAAATAAATGCTAGGAATAGGAACTAGTGCGCATAGTGAGATAGTGTGATTCTAGAAATAAAACTAAAGTTCTCAACTTTTCTCGCTGCCCGACGATCGGAAAAGATGGTTACTGAGCGAAGGGACCCTGGGTTTGAGCTTTTGTAGTAAATAAACGAATGCATTTTTTGTTTGTGTTTGTTTATTTTTATTGTAATATAGTTCCCAGCTTTAACTCAAATTTATCTCACTACACTAGATTAAGATTAATAGTCGTGAGCTAAGATAATATTTTATTCAAATTTATATGTTAAATTTGCAATGACCCATTAATTGTTTTTTCTGTGGGGACAGTGTTTTGATACCCATTAGACACGTCCGTTGTATGAGTTATAAATGTATAATTTAAATTAGATGAGATACACCCGAATTTGCACTAAGAAAATGTAGAAACCCTTTTAGGAAAAACACATCTTTAGTACACGCATTCCGGATTCAAAACCCAACCTTCCCTCCACCGTAAAACCAGGATACATGAAGTTAGGTTGGTGTGGCTGACCATGAAATAAATGGCTAAATACAACCAAATATGTATTTTTCTGATTCATCCTATTTAGTCACCAACAATTTCAATCTAATTATAAAAAACCCCAAATAAACCTACAAAAAACTTATTTCAAATAACACTGGTAAAAGATGCGTTTCGCAATTTATTTAAAGGTTTATTGGTGGTGAGACTTTAAGGTATATAGATTATGTGGGTATTATGAGGTCGTGGCCTGGTGGTCTAGGAGTAAGGTTTCGGACTTCTGTGCTGGGGTCCGGGGTTCAATTCCCGGTCCCGGAACAGATTTATCTGATTACCAAACCCTTCCTTCACCTCTGACAACACATCTTGTGAATGTGGGGAATGCCAGGCCTCTTGGGGAATGCCAGGCCTCCACCGTGGTTCGGATTCCACGTTAAACTGTAGGTCCTTCATTTCATCTCACAATCACCCCTACCATTAAACATTAGTGTAAGTGCGTACAACCCGAACGGGTAGTAAGACGCGATAATAATAATAGTATTATGAGGTCTACTCAAAAAATTATGTAGATAGGATGGGGAAACCATCTTCAGCGCATCCAGTAGTAGTTTGATCCCTACCTACCCGAATTGGTGGATAAGGATGGGTATGGATTGTCAGTCTTGTATGGTTTGGTTTGTCAATAATGGGAATGTAAGCGTTTGAATCCTGGATGGGCACATTGAAGGTGATTTTTCTTGAATTGTTTTTCACCCTCAACCCACGAAAAATTAGAGCATATGCTCTCCAAAGATTCGCCTGGATCATTCTTATCCTAAAAAATGTTATTAAATGCAGATAATGCGAACGGTTAGTAAGACGTGATAAAAAAACAAACACAACCTACCTTCCTGCAATTGGTGACTAGTGAAATAAGAATCTAATGCCTTGAACTGCGCAGCCACTACTGCATTTAAGAGTTTAATCAAGTCACTTAAATATTGCGTATCTAATCTGACAGGAAACCTGTTTACGATAGATCAAATCTTGAATAATGTTATAAAATAAGTCATTAAACTAAATCAGCCTACATTATTTCTAAGGAAACATGATGTAAAAATCAAGTTAGATATTATATCACTTTCACCATAAAATAATTAGTGATACGACACAATCGAACACAATAAATTTTATTTTCTAAAAAACAAGCATACGTTCATAAATGAATTTCCCTTAAATGACGTTTTCTTTAATAAAAATTGCATAGTATTATTTATCATATAAATATCTTCCAAACATACAATTAAACAAAATATTCGAAAACATTTAAAAAAATCTAGTTAAAAAAAATCGGTTATTATTATTATTATTAGTACCGTGTCTTACTAACCGTTCGGGCTATACGCACGCTAATGTTTAATGTAGGGTGATTGTGAGATGAAAAGCAGGACCTACAGTTTAACGTGGAATCCGAACCACGGTGGAGGCCTGGAATTACCCACATTCCCAAGTTGTGATTAATACACGTCTTGTCAGAGGTGAAGGAAGGATTTGAGAATCAGATAAATATTTGCCGAGACCGAGGATTGAACCCCGGACACCCAGCACAGAAGTATGATACCTTACCCATAGACCACCAGGTCACCCAAAATAACTATTTAAACTTATCTCAATTTTAAAGCTAGAACTAAAATCACAATTTTCCCTCGATGCATGACTATATAAAGTATTTAAATATAACGTATGAAAGAAATAGGGGCCTACATTAAATGGTTTCGGCTCTCACCCACAGATACTGACATACATAGCTGTAAAATATTATAATTTTTACTATTACTTTGGGGGATCACATACAACGTTAAGATCCATCATAACCTTGAAGTGTAAAGTGTAATCGATTACAATATTACTTATGAAAAAGCATAAAACTAATATTAATATAGTAATGCTTGGTTCGCTTTCTATCCATGACAAATTTGAAATGGGAGTTTGGGTTTAAGCCCAGACCCGCTACTCACTATTCCACAATGTGTTTTTTTAACCTCCTCCCAGGAAAATGTTGATTAACTTGCTTATCACTTAACCTGCCTCGGTGGTCGGATGGTCCAAGGCGTCACTCTAGCGTTAGACTAGACTGCCGATGACAGTGAAAACTGGGTTCGAATCCCGGTCAGGTATAATAAGGGGGATTTTTCCAAAATTGTTTTCCACTCTCCTTCCAAACAAATGTGATTACACTTCTTCTACATTCAAACTTCCTTATCCATAACTTATTAGCGTAATTATTACATAAACGTACAACCTGAAAAGTTAGAAAGACGCGGTGTTTAAGATGTATCACTTAGATTTATAACTATTTCCATAAACTATTGCGACACGCACGAGGGTGCATGTGGACAAAGGCGTCAGTATCATCTAGTTTGGTTTGTTGGTAACGTAGATGTTTGGGTTTAATCCCCTGTCGGGAAAAAAAGTCTTTCTCCAAGAATGTCCTTAAAATTAATTTTCTTTGTGCAGTATCCTTAATTTGTAATTAATATCACAACTCCACGGCTCAGTTGGTAGTGCGTTCTTATTCTCAGCATAATTGAGAAACTATTATGTGCTGATGTAATCAATTTTTTTTTTGTTAGTACCACGTCTTACTATCTGTTCAGGCTATGCGCAAATGTACTAATTACGCTGATAACCTAGGGATGAGGGTGGCTGAATATAGGTTAAATTTACCGGCATTTATGTGCGGGGAGGGTGGAAAACCATTATGAAAAAATCCGTCCTCGGGACACCCATTGGATCGAGCCACGATCTCCCTATCATCGGAAGTACAGTCTATTTCAATGATGGTGGCCTAAGGGTAAGGTTTCATTCTTCTGTGATGAGGGCCCGGGGTTCAACTCTGAGTCCCGGCACAGATTTATCTGATTGCCAAACCCTTCCTTCACCTCTAACAAGACGTGTATTAATTACAAATTGTGAATGTAGTTCCTCCATTTCATCTCACAATCACCTTACCATTACACATCAGCGTAAGTGCGTACAACCCGAACGGGTAGTAAGACGTGGTGCTAATAATATTATTTCATTAAATCAATTAAATACTACAAAATATAAATAAAATGTTTTATGTAGCCTATGTTGTGATAGTATGCGTAGTGCGAAGGAAATTGAGGTACAAGGGTTGTTGGAATCCTAAGTTCTGTCCTAGGCACTAATAGGGTGAGAATATATATTTTTTAATATGTTGAATATGATAGTAAAGACATCTTGCAGTTGGTACGTTACTGTCCCAAATTGGTTATTCTCGTCTTCTATTGAGCAAGTTATTGGCAGCCTTCTTACAACCCTGCAGAGAAGACTAACCCCACCTTACATCCTACACATATCTAATATATTCTACTACGTTACAAGCTTGATGTGGCTGACTTGATTCATGCGCGCGGCGCCCCTACAAGAGAAGATGAGCGTAATTTTCGTCACGTCGCCTGACGACGCCTCGTATGGCTGCCAACGCTCGACGACGCCCTATTACAGCGGGGAGAAAATTGATCCGAGACGACGCTACATCCTCCCCCGTTCCCCTTCCTCCTCCTGAAGTCGTATAGACACATCTAGCTACATCTTATATCCTCACACTGGTTGTAAGAGAGGGGGAAGAGGATATTTTATAGCCTACAGCCCCTCGAGTGTGAAGAGTACTGTAGTTTGGTGAAGTTTAAATGACGTCACCATGGTGTGTTTCACAATGTTCTGAGATGAGTTTGGCAGCTGTGAATAGTTAATAATCTTGTTAACTCTTCTCTTGCTTGTAGTGGAACATGTTATAATAAGGTAGTATTATACGGTGGTATTGTACAGCGATGTGGGAAAATCTAGGGCCAGGGCTGGTGAACCTATGGCCCGCAAGAAGGTGTTATAGGCGTGAGGTATTCACCGCTAAACAAAGTATTACCCTCCTCCCACGCCCTTCTGTTTCTACGATAACAACAAAAAAATGAAATAATTATCTAAATTTATATTTATTCAAAACTAATTACAGGTCCTTTATTATTGTTACGTGGTCATTAATTTTGTCTCTTGTGAAATAAGTATTAGTTATTAGAGTTGGCACGCGGCTTCGTTTGCATTTAAGTAGGGTGAATCAATGGTTTCTTTCAGCGAATCATCTGAACTATCAAAAACACAATTTCAGGCACGTATGAGGCGAGGGAAATGCTTTGATGTCGACGACGCCACTCATGAATGAATACCTGTAGTAAGCTACCAAAACAAATTGTTTATATTTTTGCAATCCTTGCATCAAGATTTGCTCGCTTACGTAGAGGCTCTGTTTAATTGAAAATAAAAATAAATATTTTAAATTTAATATCTAAAAAACCAAAACTAGATAAACCTAATTTATATGAAAATAAAAAAATAGCTTAAAAGTACCTAAATTTAAGCTTCAATTGCAAGCACACCAAGTGGCTTTCTTTTACATGTCAGTAATTTTTACAATGAACACCAAAATAAATAGTTTAGATTTAATATTTAAGGCATAAAACTACATAAATTCAATTCCCACGTAAAAAAAGGCTGGACATATAACTAAATTCAATACTTAAATGCAGTCTTACGTGGAGGCATTGTCGCAGTGGATACCAAAATAAATAGTTTGCAATTGATATCCTAGGAACAAAAATACAGTAAATTGAAAGAACCACTCTACAGGCCTTGTCACACCCAACAAAATGGTGATTTTGGTTGCAATAAGAAATAATATTATTCGCAGCGCTAACGCATTCAACATAGCCGACAGCTTTAAATACTAGAAAATAATTAAACCAACTTGAGACCAGTGCTTGTTGCACATACGATGATTTCCGAATAAACACGAGTTTCCCCCTCCAATTGGTTGAATCAAGTGCTATGATTTATACCCGTGCCAAGCAGCCGCAACGTATGATTACTGCTTACGCCCGGTTTATTTCGTCTATGGTTCACTCTGTGAAAATATAGCGTGAGATAGCTGTTCCCGGAAAAATGGGGAGTGCAACAGAAAATTATTCCGTAGATATCAAATGAGTACGTTTTGAGTTTGCTGGCATTAAACATACAAACATACATACATACATTAAAAAAAAGGATTATTTTGTCTTACCTTGTATGCTACCTGGAAGAAAAATGGAAACTCTAAAAAAATATTTTTATAAGAAGTGACTATTAAATAACTGACACCCATACCCTTAGGAATTATTTAAATGTTGTCACTGGTGCGGTGATTCATGTGCACCCCCCTTTGAAATATTAGCAGCTTACAAAGTGTGTTGGCGGCCGGGGTTCAATCCTCGGTCGCGGCAAAGATTTATCTGATTACCAAACCCTTCCTTCACCTCTGACAAGACATATTATGAATGTGGGGAATGCCAAGCCTCCACCGTGGTTCGGATTCCACGTTAAACTGTAGGTCCTTCATTTCATCTCACAATCACTCTACCATTACACATTAGCGTAAGTGCGTATAACCCGAACGGGTAGTAAGATGCAGTGCTAATAATAATAATAATAATACAAAGTGTGAGAGGGTAAGTGGCTTTAATCTTGGATAATTTATTAATTGGATCAGGCTCGTCCTTTCGCATTAATTGTTTTAGCTTTAGCTAAATTTGGTTTTCTTTCATTAGACACCACCTAGTTCTAGTGTTAGGAATTCCTGGCTACAGATACAGATGTCCTGGGTTCAATATCTTGTGCTTACCAATTTTCTATGAAGCAGTGGGTACTGGAATAGGGTCAACTCAGCTTCATGGTAACAAATGAGAAGCTACCTGAACTAAAAAGTATCATCCCCGGTCTAGAAAACTGAGATTAACGGCCGGAGGGCTCGTTGTGCTGACCACATGACACCTTCTATCTTATGGATGTTGGCACGATCTTTGCCAACAAGCGGCGGCCGCTCAGTCAGTATAGCTCGATTGTGGGTTGATGCCATGAAGGTTTTTTCTATATTTCATTAGACCTAGTTTTATATTTGTTTGTATATTTTGAGGCTAATGTCTTGTGTCAACACTAATATTAAAACTAACTTACAAAATAAGAACCTGCAACGGTGGGCACGCAGACTAAATATCAAATTCATCTGGCTTGATTTACTGGTAAGGGGAGGTAGGGGTTAGACTACAGGCCAGGTGTAGCGAGTTTTTTTTCATCCCTCATCTGTTTCTCGCTATCCCTCTACGTAAATTTGAGTACCTTTCCTTTAAAGTCTATATTTTTAATCTTTACTCATTGATTGTAATTCAAAGGCGGAGAGCCAGGAATAACAGTAATAAATTGTGCAAACAAAGGGGTCAATTCCTCTACAAAAGGCTCGTTTCTTCTACGTCGAGTGCTAGTGCGCGCGCACAGAGAGATGTTATTATTTCCCCACACAGGGTATAGGATAAAGACGACCATCTTGGCTATGCACTCTTTATCTAACATTTCTAGCTAGCGGTCATGAGCCATACGTCATATTCCCAGCAATGACAGGTGACGGTAACGTCTTGTTACGCTTGTCACTTGTCTGTCTGGCCTCCAAGAACCTTGTTGCGCGGAGCGGCCATGTTTTATTCATGCTGACGCTCGCCAGTGCGCAGCGTCACGACGTGAATAAGTTGCTGCTTGGTGCTAAGAGCCTCGCTTTCCCAAGTTAAAAAAAAGAGAGTTATTTAACGTGCACTTTATGTACATAATTATATTAACAAATGCCTTACAAACAAACTTTATTCTAAAACAGACGAAACACCCAGTCTCCCAGTCATTAATTCCTCCCTATGAAAGTAAATCCCAAATTTTACCAGAAGTACATTTTTTTAATCAGACTGGTAATCGAACACGGTCCCCTTAGCAGACGACACCAACCGATTGGGCTGGTTTCATGGTCAGTTTAAGTAAAGATTGCGTTGTTAAAGGATGGAAGGAGACGTGAGAAAAATACATTTTTTTTTCAGTTTTTATGGAAAAACATTTTTTTTTTTTTTTGCCAAAATAAATAAAATATTGCTCCAGTGCAAACATATATTTTAATTTTCTTCACGTGGTGACCTCAATTTTTGTTGAATATCTGTCACAGGTGTTCTGTAATTTAATGAAAACTTTTTCTCTTCATTTAAAAAGTTTGTTAGATAATGCCACCACGCTCATTACAGATATTTAGGAACTGTTGATATCAAAATGGGAAGAAAATTAAATTCTATGTTTGTACTGGAGCAATATTTTATTTATTTTTGCCATAAAAACTGCAAAAACACTGGCTTTTTCTCGCACCCTCTTAATTTTGTGTCACATATTTTATATATTTTAATTTACTAACTATTGTGGTTGTTTTGTGATTGCCATAGCTAGTATGACGAGAAAATATCCAAAAAATGGGTAGCCGGATGTTGAACGTTCTAATTTGATATAATTTTGGTGCTGTTTAACCGTGAGATGAACATGTAAAACTATTAGTATATAACAAAATACATTAATTGCTCGATTCAGGGATCAACTTAAGCTTCATAGCCTTTAGCACAACCACGTAAAAATATCTGGCTGAAGCGGGACCCTCCCTTCCTCCAAAACCACACATTATTTCAATCAAAACTTAAATTATAATAACATGAAACATGACCTGTCTAAAGTCTATTCTAAATTTGACCACCAGACTTAATACTTTCTATTTAAAAGGTATACCGATAAATACATTAAAAGTACCACAAATTATTATTATTATTTTTAGCACCGCGTCTTACTACCCGTTCGGGGTGTATGCACTTACGCTAAAGTGTAATGGTATGTTATTGTGAAATGAAATGGAGGACTTACAGTTTAACGTGGAATCCGAACCACGGTGGAGGCCTAGTATTTCTCACATTCACAAGTTGGGATTAATACACGTCTTGTCAGAGGTGAAGGAAGGGTTTGGCAATCAGATAAATCTTTGCCACGACCGAGTATTGAGCCCTAGACCGCCAGCACAGAAGTTTGACACGTTACCCCTAGACCACCAGGTCACCGGAGCCACTAAAACTCCCAAACGGAAAAATGTACAGAAATAATAGCTTCGATATAATTAATGTCCTCCCTCTAAAATAACATTTCTGAAAACGCCACTGTTCTTAGCTTATAGGATTTATTAGACTATTCGCGTGTCCAATCCTGCTATGAGTGGCGGTTCCAGAAGAGAGCTTTAGGAGGAATGGTCGGAAGAGTTTTAAACTTCGGCAAAGAACACTTGAGTTTTTTTCTCAAATTGTTGCTTATTAATATTACAGCTTATTGTCTATAAAACATTAGCTAAGAAATCGCATCTGTTGTTTGCACCCAATGATACATCACTAGTTCTCAAACTGTAAACCTGGGAGAACCAGTGAATTTTGTATGTTTGGGAAAAAACAGGGGAAAATATTGAATTTAACATAAAAACTAAATAAATTACTCGAATATATGTGAATCAATAAACAGGAAGTTTTAAATAGTAGCCTTTTACATGTAATAAAGAACTATAAATAAATAAGCATGCTTTTTGAATACATGTATTATCCCCTCTTATTTTATCTCTGAAACACTGAGTTGTATAACATATGTATACATTTCCCATCAAGGTTAAAATATAATGATGTTCTAAACGCCATTAGAATGACTTCACAGAAGTATTTTTTTTAAATGGAACTTCATTTCTCGGTACTACTCAAAAAAGCGTTTGGAAAAATGAAAGATATGTCCGTAAAACCTAGAAAGCATAAAGAATTTCTTACTAAGAAAATAATGGCACCCCTGTATCACTTAATAATTACTTTTACTTTCTCTTGACCCTTCAGAGAGAGAGAGAGAGAGAGAAGTTTTGTGTCCGTCAAAAAACTCAAACTCAGAGATTTTGATAAATGTCGAAGTTTCGTGACCCCTGAAACAGAAAAAGTGGTTTTCACGATGCCGACTGTCTTTTTAGTCTGTATCCTCGCCTATACCCGAAACCATTTTACCACTCAGGCTGAGACTTTGTATCTAGGGTTTTCATGAGGGGGTTTCTTTAAGGAGCTTTTGGAATTATATAGCCAACCCTAAAATTAAGTGTAGTTTACTGAACGGCAAATAGAGAAATAATCAATTTAATCAAATTGGCTACAACGATTTTATTAAATTTTTTATCTAGACCAAACTAATTAACATTCCAAACAAAATGGCAACACTCATTTTCTTACTAAAACTATTTTGAGAGTACTTTACATAAGCAAAAATTTTCAATTTTTATCATATCTTGACGACTATTTGGGTTACGAAATAACTTATCTGTAAAGATGTAGTACTATTAAAAAAAATTATTTGAAATATATTTTTATAAAACCAATAGTTTTTGAGCTATAACCTAATTTCTTTTTAGTTAGGTCTTTGACAGTTGAAATTGATTGTTATGTTCTTTGGTGGCCGGAGAGGTTCCTATTTTATCACTCGTTTTGTAAAATTGTATATTTCATTTATGCTCTTTGGTGGAGTGTTTCTGCAACAATGTATATTTTTTCGTTTCACAAATTTTACAAACTTTTTAGTAAATATTTCTATCTTAATATAAAAGAAAGAGAAAGTCTGTGCGGTGCACAGTAATTTTTTTTTTTGTCTTTGTGAATGAAAGATGTTTGTTAGACGTACTTAGCCACGGCCTTCTTTAGTTACAGGCCAGAGTGTTAAATGTGGCAACTTCGCTTGTAGTGACGTCACGAGGCCTCGCAATCTGCTGGTTCTTATGGAAAATTGTGTGAATATTTACAGTTCTCTTCATTTAAAAATTAATGAGTCACTTTGTACGATACCGACAGTTAATATAAACATGTTTTACGTGTACAAATATACTTCAGAGGTTGAAAAATACAACACATAAACATGTAAATAATAATTTTAAAATAGATTGACTGGGTAAGGATTATGTACCGTTACAAATATGATTAGAATATTAGGATGAAAATTAAAAAAAGGCACTGACTCGAAGCCTAGAAAGAGCATTGATTCATTGTTGTGCTAATCCAAAGGTACCGGGTTCAATGCCCATATCCAGGTGTCCTCTTTATCATGTAACGATATTTCTCCCAAAATATTGATTCAAATGCCCGGCCGGCTACAGGATGAGTTGCGGGTTGGCTGGAGTTTATAACTAACGAGGTGTAGTGAAAGGACAAAACTGAAGTACACGAAACGTCCATGGGCGGAACCTGACGCAATGTGCGCCACTTGATTTTATCTAATTTGGCAACCAAGACCCATTTAACCTAAACTAGAGTTAAACTGAAGAGTCGGCCTCCAGTTACGGTGACCGCAAGAGAAATTCAATGAATTCCCTACAACTCGTTAGTTCCCTTATGATGTATCCAAAATTAAAAATGAAATGTCAAATGCACTGTGAATTACTTTAAAATTGTAATATAAATATGACCTTGGTTAGAAAGTTTCACAAAATGGTTTACATAAGTGAAATTTTGTAGGTACATAAGATTTATCGAAAACAGGGGGGGGGGGTAGATTTGTTTGACAAAAATATATTATGTGTAGGTTAAGCTATAGTTAAACAATTGTTAAAAAAAACTCTTAAATCGAATTTAAGGGAATGACAAAAACCAAATTAGGTGCACTTTATAAATCAAAAGCATCAACTAAACTTTATAATTCCTGAATATGCCTAAGCAACATCAAAATTATCAACTAAACTTTCTAGCTTCTGAATAGGCTTAAGCAACATCATAAGTACACCACAGAGGAATATTTACTTATTTAGACACACATGCATATATATATATATATGCATATATATATATAGGCCCTCCAGTAAATTTCTTGCACACAAAAAAAACACTACATAGAGCACAAGCTTAGGTACGAACCCAGGATTCATACCGCACTACTCGCTGAGGGGGCTGAGTAGTCAATTATTAAATTACATAGGTTGAGGGTCCAAGCTAGTCATTTGTCAAGCCAATTATGGCCTAAGATAAATCTTAAGATTCCAAGATGGTGTGAAATGTATCCTTATGGATTTATTCACATAAATAAAGGACAGGTCTATATTGTAACTGCCACTGACACTTGCGTGGCTTGACCCAGTTTGGCTTCTCGTGAGACTGTGTGAGGACACGGAATCTCCTCCCACAGGATCATTATAACCACCAAACTCCTACATGTTGTAACGTTTAAAAGAGCTAGCCTTTTATATTAATATTTTGTACGCCACCATTAGCGTGACATTTGATATAACGATTGAATTGTATCCAAGTTTGCTGTTCTGTATTATAATAATTAAAAAAGGGATGATGTCTTATTTTATAAATTAAAAGTTCTGGTGTCTTATAGTTTTTTTTATTTTAAGTTGATAAACAGTTTTTTGCTAGATATTTCACACGTTGTAGATTTTAATAAAAGCCCGACTATTACGTTATATGCATGATAATTCCCGACATGTGAAATTTAGAACACAGATTAAGATGTCATAGACTCCACCTACACGGCTCCTCGCCAGAAAGAAAAGTGAAGAGATGCGTACCCTGAAGGGGTAAATCAAGCGAAATTTCCTTCTCGAAGCTTCCTTTAAAAAAAAAAAAAAAAAAGTGGTCATCCAGGTGCGTTCATTACAATGTCCTTCTGGACGAAATGTTTGGGAACCGGATAAGAGTCTCATCCACGTAGCCCGAGTGGGAAGACCACTAATAATTAATAGCCTAAAAGCTGTGTCTCGATAGTGAGTATAACAACTGCAAACAATCGTAATATTATCTAACAGTAGGAACAACACGCTGCATAAAAATACAGGGGGACAAATGGGGAGATATAGTGTAAACAGTTAGAAGTAGACCCGTGGTTTCTGCACTAATCCAAATAATAAAATACATTTACAATATATTTATACTGACATTAATGTAAGACTTAATTGTAATTTAATATTTTATAAAAACATAAGACTATATTTTCTATAGGTCTTAATTTCACATTGAAATGCCTTAAGGTAAAATAAATCTCTCTTTACCTCAACCTGGTTTTAATCACGAAAATAACGTAAGACCTGACATGTTAAAGCAGCAAAAAGGGCAGCCCAGCGAGAACAAAATGTGAAAATGGAGCGTAGTGCTTTCACTGTTGTCCATTCTCTACTCATAATTGAGACGTCATAAGTGTGTTCTGTGACGTCACTTTCAAGAGCTAGAGTATAAGAGACTCAAGTATTTAAAAAAATTGAGACACGGCCTAAATTAGTCCCTGTAAGTCAAATATTAATAACATATTTTTTACTGAATCCATTCGAAATATGGTTTTCAAAGAACAAAGCAACTGGCAGCCCTCGATGGAGGAGATGGGATACCGAAACAATGGAACGAGCGATTTAAGTAATTAGAAATAAGACGATGGGATGGAAAAAAAAACATGAAAGGAGCTTAGTGTGCCTAAAAAAACATTGATGATGCTTGCAAAGGAGAAGTATGGTGATCCAAAGAAAGAATCTCGAACAAAAATGGGAAGGCCTAAAGTTCTTGGAACCAAACTTGAAAATATGTTAGTTGAGTACAGTCTCAAGATGGAAGCCACTTTTTTTGGGTTGACGAGGAGTTATTTGAGAAGGATGGCACTAATCTTATCAATAAAAAACAATCTTAAACACCCTTTTGAAGCTGAAGGTACAGGACAGAAATGTTTGAAGCTCTTTCCAAGACGACACAAAGAACAGCTGTCGGTACGAAAACCAACTGGCACATCGTATACCAGGGCCTAAGGTTTTATCAATGAGAATGTGTTCAAGTCCCATGACAACTATGCACAAGAATTGGAAAAGAAGGTAAACACACTTGATATAATTTAGAACGTCGATGAAACAGGCTTTTCATTCGTCCAAACCAAAGTTCCTCAAGTGATTGGACTTTGAGGAAGATTGGCACCATCACCTCAGCTGAGAGAGGCTCCTTGATCACGGTGATAGTTTCCATGAGTGCATCAGGAAACCACATCCCACTACTTGTATTATTTCCTCGTACACATATGAGTGTAGCTCTGGAAAGACGGAAGCCTCCTGGAATAATTGTGACTGTTTATCCCTCTGGTCGGGTACAGTCCCACATATTCACCAAATGGTTCGAGAACTTCATCCACCGGACAAAGCCATCGAAAGAGGAACCTATGATGCTCATCCTGGATGGACATTACAGCCACACTCTGAATATTGAAGTGATAGATATGGCGAGAGAAAACAATGTAACAATAATTTCTCTTCCACCTCACTCATCCCATAGGATGCAGCCCCTGGACCGTACCTACATGGCTTTTTATAAAGCTTACTATATTGAAGAGGTTCTAGTTTGGCTTAGAGAGAATCAGAGACCTTTCAGCACTTGTGCTGTTATGGAACTGTTTGGAAAAGCTTAAGTCAAGTGCAGATGGCAGATATTGGAATGAATGGATTTCTCTGCACTGGCCTATATCCCGCTAACAGAAACATTTTCCAAGACTCGGATTACATTGCTGCCTCACAAGAGTTTCACTGCATGAAAGAACCTTACGATGATTCTGTTGAGCCTGAACTGAAAGAAGTTTGTACTTCGGCTTTGGTCACTCCGCATTACCAAGACACGCCATGCACTTCTGGCTCACCATTAATGCTGAAACAGCCTGGTTCTTCAACTCTCTCAATGAGTACCAACGTTGGTCCGATGAGTATCAGCCTACTAACTTTCATTCAGAAGAAAACTTCAACAAGAGGTCGAAAGGCACTTTCGTCAGCTGTGATAACGTCTTCCCCTTACTAACAAGATCTAATGCAGTCTTTGGAGTGATCAAAACGAAATAAACATTTGCCAGCCAGAGGAGGAGGATGTAAAAACAAAAGGGGTGCAGTTAATGAGGGAGGAGGAAGACGAGGAAGAGGACATGGGAAGGGAAGGAAGAATATGAAGTTGATTAGAGACGAACAGGAAGAAGACAGTTCAGACAATGGAGACATTTCTTTGATAGATAGTGGGGACTCCGATATAGACATTCCACAAGGAGTATCTCAAATTGGGGATGGAGCAGATTGCTTATTTTGTAGAGAGAAGTTTTCAATGGACTGCAGAAAATGACTGTGGCTTCAGTGTGCAATGTGCAGCTTGTGGGCACATGAAGAGTATGCAGGAAATGACCGGGAAATATATGTTTGTGACTTCTGTCGTTAGGGGACAGCTAACCCGTTTTTTGACTATCACAGTGTTGATTAATTTTTACTTTCTCGCTATCTTACAGGTAGAGAAAGTATTGTGATCGTCAAACAAATCGAAGTCGAGATTTTGATGAATCTTGAA
>CABEEJ010000882.1:74380-125848 GCA_901482245.1 Timema douglasi | reverse complement strand
GGGGGGGGGGGGGGGGGTCGATAATGTTGAGGTAATATTTTACTCTTTTTTTTTGTATGGTGTTATCTTTCATTTGGTTCATCGGTTTATTTGGAGCTCATATATGTCTGTGATGGTGAAAGAATAAAGGGTTGCTTTTTAAAAGAATGGTTCAGCTTGTTTTAAGTTTTGAGTTTTTTAATTTTTCCTCATATTAACACTGTTATTAGGATAAATATATATTATTTTTTGATTGCACCTATTTTTCAAAATGTGTATTAAATTTTTTTAGAGAAATGTTTCTCATAAAAAAATTAACTATGACGTTTCTTTAAAGCGTTTTCTTAATATATATTAAGAAAACGTGCTATTAAGGACAATTGTGTAGATGTACATACAGACGCATTCATTCTAAATGTATTATGTTGCTTCAAAGAAACGCCATAGTTAATCTTAATATGAGAAAGATATATACGAGTATATTTAAACGTAACAGGACAAACGTCATCTAATGCTTAGTTTCTGAGATAGGTGCTATCGGAAGTAGGGCGTGGAAGGACCGCTTTGTATCATCCTCGGTCACCTGTCCATTAAATTTATTTACATGGAGACACTTTATGTGTACGAGGGTCCTACCCCTCACATATTGACTACTTTGTATAGAAACCACACGCTGCTTTTTACAACTATCGATGCTGGTATTTTGCGGCGTGCATAATGCGACGCAATGCTGCCTGCCTTGTGGCTATTCAGTAATCACATTCCGTCGTCTTTCTTAACACGTGACCAACGTCAGTGGACACGGTTTAATTCTAAGCTCCTTTAATTTGGTTTGCTGGTGATGGTGTGGTAAAATTTTGCAAATGGTCTGGGTTTAGTGAGTGTAGTTTTTACTAAATTGTTTCCTCTCTATCTCTACATATCCTATAAATTCAACCTTCCTTATCCCCTTTCTATAGCATAATGCCTATATAGGAATATAAATGAGTATATATTAAACGGGTAGCTAGACGTGGAGGAAAAACAACCTTCACACGTTCGATTTCTTTCCATAATCTTCCGACAGAAACAATTAACTAAACAGTAGGTGACCTGGCGGTCTAGGGGTAAGGTGTCGGACTTCTATGCTGGCGGCCGGGGTTCGATCCTCGGTCCCGGCAAAGATTTATCTGATTACCAAACCCTTCCTTCACCTCTGACAAGACATCTTGTGAATGTGAGGAATGCCAGGCCTCCACCGTGGTTCGGATTCCACGTTAAACTGTAGTTTGAATTGAGTCAATAACTCTTTCTCCAGCACCTTCCATCTTGGGCCATCATCTGCCCCACCTTCCACTCCTCCCTTGCTTGTTAGCTACCGTAAAGCACTGCCGTGAGCCACCTACCCATAATGCCTCGCGCCACGCCATCCATCTTGATTAGAAGGCACTCCGGAGCTGGGGCAGGGACTCTGCAAGATTTGGGGACTACGCCCTTAATTAGACCAGAAGATGTGCTGAGTGTCAGTCGGGCCTTATGGGGTCAGAAGGGTCAATGGACAAAGGAAAGGGTCAAACAAATTTTAAATTTAAAAAAAAGAAATAATCTGAAATCCTTTTGATTTAGTAAGGTATTAATAATAATAATACCAAATAAGATATTTGACTAGTGTAGTTATATTTACACTAATATTATAAAGAGGAAAGATTTTAGTTTTAGTTTTTTTGTTTGTAATGGATAAACTCAAAAACTACTGGACCGATTTTAAAAATTCTTCCACAAATATAAAGCTACATTATCAGCGAGTAGCATAGGCTATATTTTATTTTGAAAATTTAGTTTATTTCCCATAAGAATGTCGATAGTAACTCATATTTTATGGTAGAGTCTATGATGATTCTTCAATATGTGTGTTGAAAATAATAATGCGGTAGGAGGGGGAGGAGGGGGAAGGGTCTAGTCAGCTATAAAATTGAATACATAAATTAGTTGGATACATTTTATTTGGTCCTAATCTTGGATTTAACTACTAATGTTTGTAAGATTTTAGCCATTATTTATAGTCAAACATTTTATACTTGTTGCATGGCAAGAAAGATTGTACCACATCAACAAAATTACTTGATATATATCTGATTGCTTGATTCTTCAATATTATATACACATTTGCTTATTTTATTTTTCTAAAGACTTTACTAGTGTAATTACTACACAGCTTATAGCCCGAGCAGGTGGTAAAAATGGTGCCAAAAAAATACTACAGAGATATCTCACTAATATCAACAGTCTATAAAAGTGTTACTCGCATAATTCTAATGATATTGACGCCATATACAGAAGAAATAGTTGGGGTTGTTCAGGTTACTGTCTGTTACATCCAGTGGTAAGAGATCATGGAAAAGACCTAGACAAAGATGGAAACATAACATTAGAATGGACCTGAAAGAGATAGGGTGTAGTGAGGTGGACTGGATAGAACTTGGTCAATATAGGGGCAGGGTGAACTGAGGTGGACTTGATAGAACTGGCTCAATATAGGGATAGGTAGCGTACTTTTGTAGGTGTGGCAATGAACTTTCACGTTCCAAATATTTATAATTAGGGACTAAAGACTTAACTAAGCATGTATATGCTATTAGTTATACAAAACATATTTGTCCCACTTTTTCTAATAACAGTATCGTATAGCGATCTTACACATACACAAAGTTTGCTTGGTAAAAAAAACAGCCAACAATAGAGCCATGAGATTAATAAAAATATACTTGTAATTAACTTTTGGTATGAATCATTAACAGGTCATATATTAATTCTGTTTGTTATGAATATTGTGAGACAAGATTAGAATACCGGTACTAGTTAAACAACTACTCTAAATATTTATTTTGTATGGTATACGAAATCTATTACATAGTGCAGGAAAAATAAACTGAAATTTACTACACTTCCGGACTGTTCGAATATTAATACTAACGAAATGGTTCCCAAATTGTAGTGTGTGCTCGGCTAGAGGGGTGTGAAGTGTCCTTGAGGGGGCCGACAGAAGGATTATTTGGCTTTGGTAAGATCACTGGTCCTTGGATGATTAGCTTAGGACAAATAAATAATAAATAAATGGTACGGTTCACTGCACATACTTTCTATTATTCGTATCTTAAAATAGATACATTTACTAAAAACTCATAAGGTTTTTGAAACAAAATATTATGCAATATTGCATAAACCAGCGGTTCTCAAACTGGGGTACGCGAGCAGCTCTCAAAGGAAAGTTGGTACAATATCAGGGGACTTAGGGAAAAACCTAATTGTTGGCAATTATTGTTATCGGGTTATTTCCACCCCTATTTTTTTCTGTATTTGCTCTTATTTGCTTGGAGAGAGAGATATAATGAGAGAGTGAAAAATCGTTTTGGAAAAAACACCCTCAGTACACCCGACTGAGATTCTAACCTCAATCTCCCCGTCATCGGCGGTTTAGTCTACTGCGAGAGTAGCGCATTATACCATTCAGCCATCGAAGCGAGTATTTGACAGACAGTTCTGGTGCTTGACCGTGCTGTTTAAAAACTGGTTTCAAAATAACTCAAGTTAAATATAGAAGTTTAAAAATAAATACAATTCGTTTGTTTACAAAGGTATCTTAAAATCGTGTCAAATAAATACAGACTAGGTAGTATAGATATTTGTTGTTTTACGATCATTGTTTGTAGTGAGAATGTTAGGTTTGCTTTATTCTTTCGAAATTAATTAAACTTTGATTGTGATTTTTTTTTTAATTCTATCATTCACCTATTTTTTCACAAATAAATATTCGAATAATGTTATTAATTAATTGTAATAAAATCAATTTCGTTGGTAGAATGACCTAAGGTGTAATTCTCTCAATAGATTTAACTGCCGATAATGGGGATATTGGGGTTCAAATTACAGTCGATTGTACTGGTAATATATTTTTAAAAATATTTTTCAATCTACTTTAATGAAAATGCGGGTACACTTCCTCAACATTAAGCCTTACTCATCTCTAACACAATAACGTAATTAGTGCATGTGTATATCCCGAGTGGGTAGTGAGAAGCAGTGATAATAATGTTTTAGTAAAATATTGTTTGCTTTATAATTTTTTTAAATGGTTTTGACCTTTAAACAATCAAAATTCATTAATATTTTACAAATGTGTGACATGTGTGGCCAAAAATAATCTGTGCTGTAAGTTTAGTTATTTATAAGGCAAATACAAATAAGTTTGCATTAATTTTACTATTATTATTATTATCACTGAGTCTTACTACCCGTTCGGGCTATACGTACATATTATTTTATTCATTCATAAATAATGTGTTCTATTTTTATCTACAAATATAAATATGGTAAGAGCACTATATCTTTTTTTTAACAGTGTGGTTATCTTTTCTCTCTCACTCTACGTTTTCCTCATATTCATGTTCTATTATCCCCCCTCGTCCACCTCCCCGCTTTCCTATCACATCACAGCAGTTTTTGTTAAACCATTATTTCTTAAAACATATTTTTTTAGAAAGCGATTGCAACTAAATGGATGTAAAGTAATAATGTCTGCTATCTACACGCAGGCTAGCATGTATTTATTCCTTATTTAAATGCGAAAGCTAAGAAAAGAGGAACAATCTTTTCGACCTTAAAAATATGCTAATGAAACTAGATTATCTTTAACTGCGCAAGTTATGTTTAACTGGATCTTTTTAAATTGTTATTTTTTTATATGAGAACGTGTGAAATAAATGATGAGACTGAATATATTTTAAAGTAACGGCTGGTTCTATAACCGACAGCGTTTCAAACTTTTTATTATTTCCACAGGCATATAACGTTGTTCACAAGTGATAAATTAAAATATAGTAAAAAAAAAGGGCGGGTTTGATATCACGTAAGAACTTTAAAAGGCCAAGATTCATCTGAGAGTTTATATAAATCCTTTAAATTTAGGCGGATCCTCCTGCCTTATCTGAGCTCGCAAATGTTAGCACTTCCTCCCAAAATACATTTTAAAACCCACCCCCCTGTCCTAGTCCCTACAAGGCCATAACCATCCCCTTCAGGAGAAAGGGCCAACAGCTCTGCCGTTCACCGCGATCTCATAAACACATTTTAAAGCGATGCAATCACGCAGGATTTACATTTTAGCTTTTCCCCAGTGGCACATATGACCCATATCATCATGCATTCACCTCTTCCTTCCCCCCCCTTTTTTTTGAATTTTAATTGGCACTGATCCAAACATAAACTGAGGAGGAGAGGGAGCTTAAAATTGCAGATAAAAACGCAATGTTTTTTTATATATCATCTCATAAAATATTTGTGTAGTGTGAATTGAAGCGTTATATTAACAACCGTGAAAAATAATCGGTAAAATGAATTTAATCAATTTCATTATTCCTGTAAAACAGATTTTATTATAATCCTGTAACATTCCATGGGCCCTACCAATAATAAAATTAATACTCAAGCATCGGCGGGTATGTGGTCAAGGACATCAGCCTCATATTGTTTGCCTAAGTAACTGTGAGGTCAGTGGTTTGAATTCCGGGTGGGTGTACTTAATTTAATACTTTATGGTTTCCCACTCTATCTCCGCCGGAACAAGAATAGGCCTACAAATACTCTAAACTCAACCATACTCATCCCTAATCTACTAGCGTGATTTTGTGAACTGCCAGATTGATTATAGCTAGTAATATTCGATGCGAAAAAGAGTAAAAAAATTACCTGCTTTGTTGTCCACATGGTCTAAAGTGGCACTCTTGCAAGAGACTGGACTTCCAATGACATGGAGATCAGGGTTCGAATCTCGGTCAGGTGTATTGAGGGTAGTTTTTCCGAAAGGTTTTCTACTCTCCCTTCATTCAAATATTGGTACACTTCCTCTAAATTAAACCTTCCTCATCCCTAACTCATTAGCCTAATACCCGCCTCGGTGGCGTAGTTGGCTAGAGCGCTTGTTGGATTGAGCTCTACTGCTGAGGATGGGGAGATCGAGGTTCGAATCTCGGTCGGGTTAACTGGGGGTGGTTTTTCCTAAATGGTTTTCCACTCTACCTCCACGCAAATGCGGGTTCACTTCCTCTAATTCAACCTTCCCGATTCCTAATTCATTAGAGTAATTAGTACTTAAAGCGTATAACCCGAACGGGTAATAAGACGCGGTGCTAAATATTATTATTATTTATTAGCGTAATTAGTACGTATGTATATCACCTGAACAAGTTGTAAGACGTGGTCAACATCAATTCCCTTCAAGATTTTTCATAGGACATTAGCTGTAGCCCCAATAAACTATCTCATCTTGTTCCCTTGGGTTGTATAAATGTTCATTCATAGTCAACGCATTACCACAATAGATACTTTTTTTGTTGATATGGATTTAAGTAAAACACCGTTCACTAAATGTAGGCCTATTACTGTATAGTAAGTATTATAAAGTTTGTAATATAATGTGTATGCACCATATCTTAATATCTGTTTGGATTATTGGCATGTTCACACTATTGCGTTAGGAGTGAGAAAGGTGATTCAGATGAAATGTACCCGGGCCTTTGTATTGAAGAGAGAGGAACTTAAAATCTAAGCATGCTGATTCGGACACAATATGTGTATCTCGGCCGCTTTGTACCTCACGCTGTCAATTTTATGAAACATGACATTTAATTTCTCTGAACTATTCTCTTAAGTATTTTAAAATATGGGAATTACTTTTGGAAGACTGGGAAAACACAGGGAATTTTGTGTTAAGATGATAGTGGCAGCTCTGAATCGGTCAGGATTGAGACTTTGAGCTCCTTTGTGAGTGTGACGCCTTAAACTACGTGATCACTTAAAAAGATAAAATAATTATGTTTTAACGACATAAGGTTAAACACTCTTATAGTAGAGACGGGTCCACAGCGGTGTCCGAGTGGTTTAAGGTGTTAAACTTATATTGAAGTTGATTGACCCTGAAGGGAAGGCCGTAGTTCGAATCCTAACCAGCTGGGTTTATTCTATTTCTACTACCCTTCTTATCCTAAACGTTTAGATTAGGTTGCTAATAATTTTCATGCTAAACGTACAATTTGAAAAAAATGTTGTGGTCGTATGGCTTAGCGCGTCACTCTTGTTGAACTCGAGTGCCTGCGACGGGGAGATAGTGTTTCAAATCCTGGATGGGGGTACTGATCATGTTTTATTTTACTAAATGGTTTCCCACTTTCCATTCACGAAAATTTTGTTACATTTTCTATTAAATTATACTTTGTTTATTTCTACTTCGTTAGCATCTTTTTAAGCGTATGACATATGGGATACAGCAGCAACTAGTTCTGTCGTCGAGTATGTAGAATTTTAGCTGCTCTGTGGGAGCTGAACGTTGCCTAGGATATAGCTTGGAGGTTGTCTACACGTCATATCCGCAATGATATGACATAATGATAGTGATTATGGAGGTATGGATCCAGTGTAAATCCTAAACCTAACTTAAGCCTAACTAACCAGAACCTTAGGGACCATAGGTACAGTTCCCCTTTAGGGAAAAATAGGCTACCTATGACACCACCGGGAATCAAACCCAGGGACCTCTAGATCAGTAGCTCGGGGCACTTACCCCTAGACCAAGAGTCTGGTCAGTGGCGTAATTAATGTTTGTGTATATTCCAAACGAGTACTAATATGTAGTGTAAAAACAATTCTGTGGGCTCTTTAACTCCATCTCGTCGAGTCAAATTGGACAGCAAAGTAACGCAGGGGGAAACGGAAATAAACCATAGTCTGACTTTGTGAAACTCAAGTCGGCCTCCAGATGGCACGATTCTCTGGACAATTTGGTTGTGCCAATATTTGAAAAGCATCTCTGGGGCGCCTTTCACTTGTTTTATTATTATTTTTTGCTCAGGAAGGTTCGTGAAAGGGGGTGGAAGAGTAAAGTAAAAAGTCTTGGTCAAACACCGAAAGAGATTGTTTTAGAAGGGTGACGTAACACGTGTTTGGTTGGTATTCGGTCACTTAAAAAAAACATTAGAGGGGAACAATCCCTTAAATAAGAAACTTTTGAAACTAAGAGAATCTACAGACAAAAATAATTAGAAACATTAATAATGTACAGTACGTATACATAGATGACAATGAAAAACTTAAACAAATCTCCCCCATGTTATTTTAGCTAAACTACTGGAGGACGCTTTACCTTTGACTTTACTTGCCAAATTCTCTACCAACTGAGTTGTCAATATCATCCATGCTGATTTATGATATTACTATTTAATTTCCAGTAATACTCTCTAAACAAACTAGATACAATTATTTTATGCCAGGCTACTTCCTGAAAATAAATAATTAAATCGTTTATTATTCTAGTTTTTTAAAAGTTGACTCAATTTAACAATTTTATAATAATACATTTTTTAAATAGCAATGAAATCACAAATATACAACAAAAAAGAAAATTGTATTCATTCTCTAAAAAAAATTCTTAAATAAACAAGATATTTAACTAAAAATGGTGTACATATATATATATACAATATTACAATTCCGATGAGATTCTTCGAAATGTTAATTTTACTATCAATACTATCCAAATCAAGCCATGTGGTTAAGCTTCTGCTTTCTAAGCTAATGGTTAAAGACTTGATTCACGTTACGGCAGAAAGTTGTAGGCCTACTTCCCCTTCACGGTGAAGAATGTACAAACATGGAGCTTTTGTTTGAAGGAGGAGTAAATCCCTTTGCTAGTGTATGGAAACTTTTATCCCTTATTGGCATGCGTTTGTAATTAAAGATCGCTGAACAGTAAGAGCTGCGATACCACTAAACTACGTAGGCTTACCAGTTTCCATTATAGTTACTCTTTTTTTCCAAAAGTCACCGTGATAGATGGCCATTCGCACAGTAGGCTATTAGCACTGAATTAAGCACGTATAATCACCCGTGTGTGAGGGACATAAGAGGCTGCAAACGTGACAATTGTATGTAGAATTTTAGCTGATGAAGCGCCGCGACCTGTTGTAGGTTGAAATCCTCATCATGACCTTAGAAGCGAACCTGATCTCTAAGATATCGTCCCATCTTCCCGATATCACTTGTCAGGTCGTGGTGTGAGAAGATAGACAAGCAGACATATTTTACCCCCTGACATCCTTTACGGACGATGTCCCCTATACTCATATTTTCCTACTCCAACTATTAGGATGGAACGCAATGCCTTCAGGTCAGGTTGCTGGAAGGAGGGGGGAGGAGAGAGCCCCTCCATCCCAATACATGCACTCAACGTGGCCTGGAGTGCCACCGCCGGTGTTGGCTTACATCGGCCGCCGTGACGCCATCCACCGCCATCTGTCGCGTTGTGTGTGATGTGTCCTAGACACGTGAGATACCTTTTCAACCAGAGGCCTTATTTCCTGAGTTTAATCAGGCTAGAATGTTTTTAGTTGTGGTTTTTCAAGATCTTAGGTAAAATTTAGGTACCATACATACATTCCATTTACAATTCAAGATAAATGTCATACCTTGATGGGTTACACTATGTAGCAGCTTATAAGAAAGGGCCATAGTGAAATCCGTTAAGGTAAGACTGGTACCTTTTACGTAGGTGGAAGAGAACGTGAGCTATGGTCGGTTTTTTAAAATCTTTAGAGTAAACATTTTTTCTTGGGCCAAAATAAATCAAATATTGCTTCTGCAATTACGTTTAGCTAAAAGTTTCTACTAAATGTAATCTCAACAGTTATTGAATAATGGTCATGACTATGATGGCATTTGATGAGAAACTTCTAAATGAAAAGGTCTTGGTCGAATTTCAGAATACCCCTGAGGCCTAGCCTATTGGATAACTTTGAAGATATATTCATAGTGTACCCTTCGTTTACCACTAAAGATTTCAATCAATCTTACCTTGCATGGTTACACTATGACAAAGCTAATAAAATCGGACCATAATGTAATACGTCAAGGTAAGACTGCTCGCTACCATTAAGTGAAAACTAAGTATGCACGTACACCTTTTAAAAAATTGGTTACTCGCGAATGAACTTTAATGATGAAAGGGATTATAAGGGAGGTCAGGAGGAAATGCAACACCATTTAAATAATAGGAAGACCATGATGGAAATCACAAGGTGAAAACATACACTCAGATGTTTGTTTTGGAGGAGGGAGAGGGCACTTAACTTACAATTTTTCTAAATGTGGGGCTATTTGATTAAAAATGTTTTGGATTCCGAATGTATTCAATAAGGGTGGATTTTACCAGAATATAATTTTTAGAGTTCTCTCTGGGTGAATGCTGGTGCGTCTCTTCTTAATTATTGTTATTACTAGCACTGCGTATTACTAACCTTTCGGGTTATACGCACGCTAATCTGTAATGGTAGGGTGATTGTGAGATGAAATGGAGGACCTGGTATTCCCCACATTCTCAAGCTGTGATTAATACACATCTTGTAAGAGGTGAAGGAAGGGTTTGGCAATCAGATAAATCCATGCCGGGACCGAGGATTGAGCCCCGGACCCACAGTACAGAAATCCGATACCTTACCCCTAGACCACCAGGTCACCCTATTCTTAATTAGAGTTCGTATTTATTACCTCCTAATTTTAAGTAATTAGTGACAATTATGATTAACTTAATAGTAAAATAAGAAAAAAGAAAAAAAGAGCACCCTTATGTCAATGCCAAGAAAATGTTTCAACCTTATCCAATGTGGTTTACTGGTAATGAGGATGTCGGGGTTCAAATCCTAGTCAGGTGATGTGTTTATTTTTCCCCTCAATATTTTTCAACTTGGCCTCCATGCAAATGCGAATGTATTTCCACTCAATTATAGCATCCTTATTATAATTCCATTAGTGTAAATATACAGAGGATGTGTCATGATTACCACAAATATATATATTTGCGTGCAAACGCGAACACAAACTACGAATCGATAGTGGCGTTTATTTATCCCTCTACAGGGGGTCGAACTAGGCTATCCGTAGATCTGTATCCGATGGATGTCTTATCCCCACTCATCCCTTGAAACAGGCTTTCCGTAAGAGTTTCTCATCATCTTTCGAACATTCTGTTTGCCAAGCACTGTTTGATTACCACCCCTGCACGTGCGGCTATGGGGTGAAAAGAGGGAGGAGGGTAGGGGGATAGTGTCTGCGTGTCAATATTACCGACTGTCAACACTACTCCACTTCACTGTTTCCGTCTCGAGTGACCGGCAAATAGACACGAGACTTGGGTGTCATGCTTACTTCGAGCTTACTGCCACCAAGTCTGGTGGTTCAACAACTCGTAGTCCCCAACGCTTTCCTCAAATAATCCCACTCTCACATGGATGGGCTAGGTGCAGGGCCACATTGATATACTCGACAGCACTTGAAAATGTATCCTCATGAGTAGACTTGCGGAATAAACTTCAAGTTCATCTAGACTGTACTGTTGGCTATGTATATAAGACAGGGAGGTCAATGCTCAAATCCCGTCCGAAAGTGCTTTTTCTTAAATTATTCTCACCTACACCTTCACGCAAATACGGGTACATTTTCTTAACCAGTGTAATCTAAGGCAGCTATCCTGGATGGATAGTAAAAAGTAGTGCAAAAAAAGTGGCCACCTTTTTTTGTTACATTTAACACCATGGTCTCTATCTTCAAAAGCTAAGGGAGGAAATTGATTTTATAGAACGGCATCATCCTGGAAAATGGATTGGAAATCCACAGTAATAAATCTATGTGGAAACCCTCCCCTCTTCCCCCCTTACCTTCCGATATCGACCTCCATGTACCGGTAATACAATTTATTGTGAGCTTGATGCCTTAGAACAAGGGTTACAGCACATGGCCCACAGGCCGCATGTGGCTAAAATAACAAAGTCGACAGATAGTTTTTTTTAACATTGCACCTTACTACCCGTTTGGGCTACACTCTTATGTACTAATTACGCTAATGGTTTTAGGGATTAGGTAGATTATATTTATATGAATGTACACACATTTGCATGGAGGGAGAGGGTGAAACAATTTTTAGAAAAAACCACCCTCAGTACACCCAAACAAGATTCGAACCTCAATCTTACCGTCATCGGCAGTCTAGTCTACTGCGAGAGTAGTGGACGCCAAAGTGGGTGACATATAGTTATCAGAAAAAAATTATTTAATTTATTTTACGTTATAATTTGTATGATACAATTTGTAAGTTTAAACTCGAAAGTAATAATAATTCAAGCAATAGATTAATCTTTTACAAAAATAATAATGGTGGCTTTTGGTCTTGTCACTATTTATAGATTTCTTGTTCCTAATCTGTGGCTTCTACGCATGCGCTGAATAAATATATTTAGTTTATCATTGACACCCTTTTGTCTTGTAATGTAGCTAATTTAAATTGCAATAATACACTTTTTCTCCATGTGATTCAACAAAAAAAGCAGTAACAGAAGTGTTTTAATGTTATTTAGAATACGGCCCACATTTTTTTTATGCAAAAAGTTTGATCACCACTGCCTCAAATCGTTTGACCACCGGTGAGGGTGACTCAAAACTTAGAGTCTATAGGCCTACTAGGGAGGGTGAAACTTTTCCAGCCAGTGTGCCACTTGAAGGACTAGCTGAATTTAGAAATAGTTTGTGTGCCACCTCTTATTTACCGTACAATTCTTAATGAATATTTACAAATCAAAACTTGTTGAATATTATGAAATGTATTGAAAATACTAAGTATTTGATCACACAGATAACACAGATTGGTGAAGATAATTTTGATACTACTTCGATAAATATATCATTTGACATGGTAAGTGACTTTAAATATTTAGGAACCATTTAAATATCAATATCGAGACTAGATGGGAAATTAGGAAATTAATGCAGTAGGGAAATCTATGATGTTACTTGGCCAGTAAATTGTTGACATCTGGCCTGCTATAAAGGTATGTAAAACTCAGAATATACAAACCAATAATTTTTCCAGTTGTTCCCTATGCGTGTGAAACGTGGTCTCTCATCTGGTTCCAAAAGGGATGAGGCTATTGGAGATTGGAGTAGGCTATATAATGATGAGTTACATACCCTGTACTCATCACAAGACACTGCTAGGATAATCAAACCTCGCGGATTACGGTGGGCGGTGCATGTAACGTGAATGGGAGAATCTAGAACCATGTTCGGAGTATTTACTGGCAAACCCAATGGGAAGACCTAGACGCAGATGGAAGAATAGCATTAGAATTGACCTGAAAGAGATAGGGTGTAATGAGGTGGATTGGCCAGAACTAGTTCAAGACAGGGCTAGGGAGTGTACTTTTGTAAGTTTGGTAATGAAATTTCAAGTTTCTAATGCAATAGAGTAAGTAAGTAATCAATAGGCTAACTCAAATCAAATTGTAAATATTTTGATAACGCTTAGACTGACATTTTAAAAGAAGGATAATTTATCAAATCGTCAAGGTGATTGTCTTAAACAATAAAATTATATTAATCTTAATAACTTAACGTAAATACATTAAAAACATGTATATATATATATATATATATATATATATAATTAAAATAAAAAACCTACTACGCTTTTCCATATTAGTTTGAAACATGTATTCTGCTAGCCAATATATTTATGTTCGGTTCATAACATGTCTTCAATATCACACAAGATGCATTTAAGTACGAGCCAAGACGATTTCTAGCCGTTGACTCCATAAAGTCCGCGGTGAAAAAAAAAAAAAGAACGACATGGCTCTTGAAATATTATTTATTGACTTAAAATAATAAGGCCTATATCACGTTGGTAAATGTTTTATTTAATAGTTTTTTTCCCCCATGTCATCGTGCCACTCAAAACCGGTTCGCGTGCCGCCTAGTGGTACGTGTGCCAAAGATTTGACATCGCTGGTTTATACTATGATCGCATTGTCTTGGCAATCCCAGAAGGAACACTTAATAATTATTGTGGAATTGTAAACATCGACATGAGATAGCCCACTCAAGAATCGTCAGTCTCGCCTTGTCTGGTTTGCCGGTGACTGAAAGTGGTTCGATTCCAAGCCGGGTATCCATAGTTTATTTTTTTTATGATGATTTACTTTTCACTCTTCCCCTTTACTTTAAATACTACCTTTCTTATCATTACCACATTGGTGTGAATATGCTTATAGTTTGAACTGGCAATGAGCTTTGGAGTATAGATAAGAAGTAACTGTTTATCTTACACCCCTCAAAATCAACACCACCTGCATAGAGTAACAAGTGAAAAACACAGGTTTTTTGGGCACAATAGCGTATATAAGTAAGTATAGACCCAACTAATAAATTTCAGAAAGGTCAAGGAAAGTGTAAATATATTTTGGAACCATTATGATAAACTCAGAAAATACACATACACATATATTATAATAGTTACGCTAATGGAGTAAGGGTGGGGATGGGAGTATCTTAGAGATAATATACCTGCATTTGCTTGGAAGTAGAGTGGGAGACCATTTAGGAAAACCACACTCAATAGATAAGAAAGGGATTAGAACCTTGATCTCTCCGTCATCAATAGGATAGTTTAATACGAGAGTGATGGCTTAGACCATTCGGCCACTAAAGCGGGGCAGATAATATAATATGTATTGTAACTAATATACCTTAATCAAACGTAATGACAGTCAACCATACGTTGTATTATTATGTTGTTTTTTCTATAAATTTGACCCCACTAAATTCTTCTACCTAGGTAGTTATGTCAAGGTTGACACCTCCATGAATTTGTATATGGTAAGTGTGTAGTGATCCTCTTTGCCCTGACTTCGGAGGAAGAGTTTCGATTCTCAGCTGGACTCACTTGTTTTTTCCCCCTCCCATACAATATGGTTTCTATTCCACCCTCAAAACGAATGTTTTCATATTTTTCAAACAATAATGTATCCTTGCCACTATGTTTTCTTTTAGTAGTTAAACTCATTGGCACTATAGCGTATTATTTAGACCCACATTGATTGAATACTTTTTAATCACAAAATACAATTTTTATAATGTTATCATAACAAAATAGATCAAACATTTAATGGCTTCCTGAAAGTAATCATACTCTTAGAGGCGTAAATGTCTCTCTTTTGTATATTAAAAGATAAGAGCAGAATAATGTAATTAAATATGGTTTATTAGGTGGTCTTGTACTTTCCAATGATAGCAAAAGAAAGAACACAATATACTAAAGTTTTAAAAGACCAATAATCATTATAAAATCAGCCATCCTTTCATATAGTTGTATAAGATCTCTCTACATTTATCAAACAGTTTGGTGAAGTTTTTATATAATCGTTAACAAAAAAAAATTTTTGTTTCACAACATTCTACTACCCATCCAATCTATACGCATTATAACTGCGCTAGTGGGTTAGATATGAGAAATGTATTATGTATAGGAATTGTACCCATATTTTCTTGGAGATAAAGGGAAAACGTTGACAAAATCCACTCTCCCGACACTACACTACCACTGCACACTAAATAGCCCAACTACAGTAGCCCCATGGCTTCTTTGGTGCTGACTGACAGCTGACGGCTTTGAAAAGTTACCAGACCAAATTAGGTATCTCTACGCCGAACCATATGATATGCAAAAACATGTGTTTAGCAGCTGTCACTTCTGACAATCAAAATTTAGGTATATACCTACATTTTGATTGTCGGAAGTCAGTTGTGTGCTGTCAGTCAGCACCAAAGAAGCCATGGGGCTGCTGTAACAAAGGTAATGTGTAAACGTGTAGGGTTTTTTTTACCTCACACACAGTGTCCTACTTCCCACCCGGTCTCTTAACGTATTTACACTATAGTGTGGTAGGGCTGAGGAAGGTAGAGTTTAGAGGAAATGCAAAGTTTAGGAAATTGAAAAACATACATCCATTTGGGGTTTGACCCCCTACTTGTCAAAACTGACAACTTTATCCATGTTCCCATCGTTGCAGGTACAAACATGATGTGCAGTTGGCAACCACATATACAGGTGGTGCCTTTTATATAAAATATATGAAATATGAGAGTTTTTGAGAACAAAATACCGAAAAAGATATGTGAACCTAAGAGGCATAAACACAGAGAAGAATGGAGAACGTGACATAATGAAGTTCTTCGTGGTTTGCATCCTTCCGCATTTAGGCGCGCAGGCTGAGTTGATATTGTCATGTGATGCGTATCGGTGATGATAGGCGTGTACACAAAATGTTAGTTGAGAAACCTGAAGAAACTATAACTCTTGGTAGGCCAACACGTCAGTGTGAAAATGAATTTGAAGGGGTTTAGGTACTAGCTGGAGGTGTCTCCGGATAGGGTTGAATGATGATCTTACTTTCTGGTGGCCATAAACTTTCGAATTTCATAAAGATTGAAAGTTTCTAAATACACGTGGCGTACTATTACCGGAATTCCTGGTTAAGAATTTTGCCAGACCAATATACTCCTTAATCGTTCGTGATACTATTATTATTATTATCACCGCGCCTTACTACCCATCCGGGCTATACTCACTTTCGTTAACGTGTAATGGTAGGGTGATTGAGAGATTAAATGGAGGACTTACAGTTTAACGTGGAATCCGAACCACAGTGGAGAATTGGCACTCCACACATTCACAAGTTGTGATTAATACACGTCTTGTCAGAGGTGAAGGAAGGGTTTGGAAATCAGATAAATCTGTGTTCGGACCGAGGATTGAATTTCGGAACCCCAGCACAGAAGTCCGACACCTTACCCCTAGACCACCAGGTCACCGTTCTTGATACTAACAGCAATAATAATAAATACTCAACAAATACTCAACAAATACTCAACAAATACTTCTTTAATGGTTGTTTATAATAATAATAAAAAAAGATTCCATGGTGCCAGTCCGTAACTGAGTCATACTGACCAATTGACCACCATTTGTTGGCGAAGATAGTGCCAACTTCTGCAGATTGAAGGTGTCATGTGGTTAGCACAACTAACACTCCAGCCATTAATCTCAGTTTTACAGACCGCAGCCACTAAATTCTCATTCAAGTAGCTCCTTATTTTGTCCTCACGAAGCTGAGTTGACTCCGTTACAAACCCACTGTTTTACAGAAAATCTGGAAGCCCCGGGAATCAAATCCAGGACATCTCGATCTGCATCCAGTAGCTCTGACCACTAGACCACAGATATGGTCATGTCTTTAAGTTATAGCTTTATAAACAAACCATCCTTGTTTAGGTAATAAGCCTAATATTCAGATCACAAACGAAAGTTGTTAATTTTCCCCACCCTTTCCTGGACATCCAAAGATTGGACTCGTAATATCCTAACAACCAGTGGTCCGCCAACTCTTTCAGCATTAAAGTCCCTGGCATTTTACCTTCTACTCCCAGGAGATTAAAAGTAGATATCAATCTTATAAAAAATGTAATGGTCAAAGACGAACTACCATATTTAGATAAACATTACTTCTTATAATGTAAGCTCTTTTTTTTTAATGTGAGAGTTAATTAAACTAAATATTTTATATGAAGAGTGGGCTTGATCATTAATTAATTTTTCTTATATCTTTAATATTGAGACGAACATTTAATCAACCTATTCTCATCTCATTATCAACTGAATTTCATTTTTATCTTTTTTTTAGTGTTGATGTTAACGAGTATTTTTAATCTTAATCCACATTAATATGAAGTGGAAAACTGCATCCAAACAATTACAGTAAAGTTTCATTATATTTAATATAGTTCAATATACAGTAACCCCGTGGCTTCTTTGATGCTGACTTGACAGCTCACAGCTGACTTCTGACAGCTGCTAAACACATGTTTATTGCAGATCATATGGTTCGGCGTAGGGATACATAATTTGGTCTGGTAACTTTTCAAAGCCGTCAGCTGTCAGCTGTGAGCTGTCACTCAGCACCAAAGAAGTCATGGGGCTACTGTAGGGATACAGCCTGCACACATTTTTATATACAGCACTGAGCTGAGTATTAATTATGGAAATTATGTGGAAAACGTGACAATACTTGTAAGATAACTTTCTGGATTTTAGGATTCCGACTAAACGGAAATTAGAGAATGGATTAAGAGTGATCAACAATGTCAGCTTACGTGGTAAAACAATCTATTAAATTACCACTGCTGTAAAAAATAATACACTTGTTTTTTGTTTTTATTTTCAAAGTACTATCTATATTACTTACAAACGTGTATACTTACGAAATATTTTTGTTTTATGTAGGCTCCTTTAAAAATAGTAATTACATCGTAGGCCTACTTCGAATGTTCAAGAGCTAGTTGTGGACATGGTCCCTTACAACTCGAACTATGGAGATCTTTTATTTTTAAATTAATTAAAAGGAAAATTCTAAAAATTAGTGGCATCCTGTATGGAAATTTTTGCTCTGTATATTTAAAATAGGTTTCTCATTGCAATTCGAATGCTTGGAAACTTTTCCTGTAGTAGCTTGGTATCCAAATAAAAAAACTACATTCGGACGCTTCAACACCGGCGTGATGATTTGTTATCAGGGGCTTAACTTTAAAACCCGAGGGCGACACTTGATTATCGTGAGTTTCAAGTAACAGCAAATTAACTTTCTCGTATAGAGGTGGGAAAGCACAATGTGGAAAACCCATATTCAGGGATGCCGGGTTCGAGATTTGAACCCTGACCTCACGACTCAGAGAAAAGCTTGCTGACCGCTAGCTTCACACTGAATGTTTTACACTTCCATTTTTATTTCAATTTCCATAGAAAAGGTTTTATTGGACATCTATGAAACTTACTAGATCTACTTTCATGTATTTATACTTGAGTTCACGTGATCTTAAGCTTTTACTTTTGATAGACATTATCAATGCCTATAAAATAACACTAATACAATAGTTATCAGTTTTGATTGCCAGAAATATGTTTGTATTCTATGAGAGGATCTTTCTGTGAAAATCACACTGCGGATTTGTTTTCTTTGGTTTCTACGATATCCTCCTTGGTTGACACCATATTCACCCTTGTATCAACCGCCGACAAGTGAGTTGACTTGAGCCCTGTAGGGTCTAACATGTAACAGTCGGTGAAAGTCTGGCCATGCTCTCAGCACGCAAACACACCCTTTAACCCCCACCCCGAAGGCCCTTGTTGCGTGCGAATGAGGATTCAATTTCTGTCGCATTTCATTATCGTCGTGGTTATGGGGAGGACGGCTGGTTTTCCCTCTCTGTTCTATTCACTCTGTGTGTGTGTGTGTGTGTGTTTCTCTTTGTTCAAGTAGGTTATCCAAATTGGTTGAGCAGATAGCCTCAACTACACACACGGTATCATTCAAATATCTGCCCAAAGAGTGAGCTGATAATAACTAGGCGTGTATGATCTAAAGCGTGTGTTTACCAGAATTTTGTATAGTTATATAGATAAAATATACGAGAAAAAAATGTGTTAGTCCATAGGTTTACTATTCTGTCACAGATAGATTACTAAATTAATTAATTAAATCTAGACTCTATATTTTACATTAGTGCAGTTTTAATATTGTTTTAACTTTCCATTTTTGTATTAATTAAATTATCATTAGAATAATATAATTGCAAATCAATTAAACGTTATGTAAGAAAGATTATCACATTTTAATTAAAGTACTGTAGGTGACCTGGCGGTCTAGGGGTAAGGTGTCAGACTTCTGTGCTGGCGGCCGGGGTTCAATCCTAGGTCCCGGCACAGATTTATCTGATTACCAAACCCTTCCTTCAACTCTGACAAGACATCTTGTGAATGTGTGGAACGCCAGGCCTCCACCGTGGTTCGGATTCCACGTTAAATTGTAGGTCCTTCATTTCATCTCACAATCACCCTACCATTAGACATTAGCGTAAGTGCGTATAATCCGAACGGGTAGTAAGACGCGGTGCTAATAATAATAATAATTAAAGTACTCAATTGTTAATAATCCATACATAAATACTGTAGTACCGGTTTTGGTTTTAAGATTAAAAATAGTCTTTATAAGTAAATAACACATGACGATATGTCATCCATACTAATAAAATTAAGAATATGTGTATCTGTCATGACCTTTGCGCGATATCTACCGGACACAGAGGTTTCAAATTTAAATATTAGTAGCTCCTGTGCACGAACCTGTGCACCTCACAGCCGGAATTTTGAAATGTTGATTAGATTTTTTTTAAATTGTTTAAAAACAAAAAATGAAGAAATATAAACGCCGTGAGAAAGCATTATTACTATATTTCATAGAGTTGAGCAATGTGGGCTATGGTGTAGACCCTGGGCACAAATATGTGCCCCTGAAAGTGGCACTGGAAACAGGAATTTTAAAATTGAGATCTGCCTCTTTTGCCCACTTTACCCATTTTACCCTTATTACTCTTCTTACCCTTTTAATCCTTTTTACGCTTTTAATCTAATTTACACTTAATAACCTTTTTACTTACACGTTTACACCTTTAAAAAAAAGTTAGATTAAAGTTCCATTTTACTCTAATTGCCCTTAATGCCTTCTGTGCATTTTTTACACCTTTTTACCCTAAAATCTCCGGGGCCAAAAATGTATAATAATTAATAAGTGCAAAAATGGCAATGAAGGTCGAAACCAGGCTAAAAAGGTTAACTGGGTGAAAAAGCGTAAATGGGATAGAAAGGGTGAAGAGGTTAAAAAAGGTAAAAAGGACATAAAGGGTAAAAAAGTAAATAATGGGTAAAAATTGTAAACGGGTTAAAGAGGTTAAACATGGTGAATTCTATAAAAAAAAAAAGTTATAAAACACTTTTGATTGGATTTAATTATAGCCCTTTAACAAACAATAATGTAAGTTGACACACTTTTATTTATTTTTATTATATCACCAATTGGCAAGAGTTCAAAGTATTGTGTATATACAAGTTATAGCTTAGTCTTAAATAAAAATGTCAGCTTTTAAAACACTTTCAGATTATATCTTTGGTTTGACATTGTCTATTAGTCAACCTAACTTCACGTTTCATATAACAATCCAACCCAATATAAGATTAATATTTAAACATAATTTAAGATTTGGTTACTATTCCCTGTAGTTTAATTTACATACTAGCGCTAGCAAACCTACATTTATATTCCCCGTGCAAAGAATGGGTACACCGGCTAGTGATATATAAATTGAGTGAAAACTATTCCGAATACATCATCAAATGATTTTGAAACAATTAGTTTTATTTTGTTTCTCGTTACAAAGAAATAAAAGCAAATGCCAGGCCTCCACCGTGGTTCGGATTCCACGTTAAACTGTAGGTCCTTCATTTCATCTCACAATCACCCTACCATTACATAATCACCCTACCATTACACATTAGTGTAAGTGCGTATAACCCGAACGGGTAGTAAGACGCGGTGCTAATAATAATAATAGTAATAAATAAAAGCGCTAGCCAGTTTCTTAAAAAGCTAATAAAGTTTATGTCTGACTAATGTTTAAAAAAATTGAAAATGAGGTAACTTTAATCTTATTAGTATTTTATGAGGTAGGTTAAACTGATTTTTATAGTCTAATCGATTTAACTTATTCATTATTTTGTCGAAAAACTATTTTATACCAAGAAAACAGAGACTTATGCCAAAATTAAAAAATATGCAGGGCTAGGCCAAGTGATTAAGTAACGAATTGTATGTTTTGCCAAGGCTGTAGCCAGAGGGGGAGGGGGGGTTTGGGGGTTCAAATCCCCCCGTGAAATTTTATGAACAAAATATATATGGCTTTATTTATGGCTCAAACAATATTAAAATTAAGATACAAATACAATTTAGGGGGCTGTGTTACCATAAAAAGCACTTAAGAGAGTTTCTAGAAGTGTTAAATATTTAGAAATTTTCCAAACCTTGGACAGCTAAGGGGTTATTTTACCACGAAAAATAAACACTTCAGAGAGTGTCTAGAACTGTTTATGAACTGTTTATCATTTAATTTTTTTTTCTAGCTTCCAGCGATTGGGAGATGTGCCCACCAACCCCCCCCCCCCTTGAAATCATTGGCTGGCTACGGCCTTGAGTGTTGCAAAGAAACACAATAGGATTCAAAATTTAAATTATTATAGGTTGATATTTTTAATGAACTAATTCCCACGAAAAAGGAAAATATCTTCTTTCAGTGATAAACCAGAAACTTATCGATAGAGCTATGTATGACAACTTATTAATTATTTATATTTTCTAAAATTAAATATCTGATCCATTGAAGATCTTGGAGTTAAGGCAATTTTGATTGGCCTAACAGTGGTCCTGCATTCTGTAGGCTTTCTTTCTCTTGCTCGCGAGTAGACGTAAGGTTACCGCAATGAGATCCGGCTTAGAGTAGCGCGCTCGACGATAATGGGGAAGTGGGCTCCGATAAATCCGATTAGCATTTATTAGAGAGCGCATTGAGTGTGTGCGTGTGTGAGAGAGACATCGCTAATACCTTGTCCTACCATCTACCCTTCCCCACGCAAGAGAGATATGTAGAGAGAGAGAGAGAGAAAAAAAGCGTAGGGAGTTGGCAAGGGGATAGAGTTGATTTATTGCTAATCATCGCCTAGAGGTCTCACGCAGTCTCCAACTCAAGCACGCATTTTTATCCAAACATGCGTGAGCTTGTGTGCGTGTCGTGTTGAGAGGATTAACACTGTGCACATCCGGAGATTTGTTAGGCTCACTGGAAATATCAAGTTTGTTAAACGACGTCCTGTGTGTTTAGTAGTCTTAGAAGTATTGCTTGAGGATCATGACCTTTCCTTTATACTTTTAACCATATGACGATAATATATGGTTTTAACCAAATTTATAATATATCAATAGTCGAAGTGATATATGTCGATTCAATCTGTTTTAATCCTAGCGCCCACAAAGCTTCGCTGCATATGGGTTTTTGAAGTGCACACACATATTATACAAATATAAAATATATTTGTCAGCAGCTTCCAGAGCTGATCCAAAGTCTTGTATACACGTGGTCGACCACTTAAACAACTTGTCCACGAAGACAGACAATGCCCATCAACGTCTCTTTTGACTACCTATTGATATGCCTCAATCTCTTACCTCTATCAAATCGAGTATAACAGCTCATCGCAAGGTGATACAATGATTTATTTTACCTTCGCAAACTAAGCCAATGGAATAAGGATGATATTCCCTTTTAAAATATAGTATCTACTGCAATTGTGTTAATTTCTATTCATTTAGGTGCAGAGATTGTTGCATTTCGAACCATTCGTGGTCTGCCTGTAAGAGTTTCACGTGGTTTGTATGAACACGAATTATTTGGTAGCCTTAAGCTTTCTCATTTACGACCAGACCTTTTCTTAAAATTCACCTTTGCAGCACGGTTGGAATGTTTTTATACTGGTTAGCCTTAGGTGACCTGGCGGTCTAGGGGTAAGGTTTCAGACTTCTGTGCTGGGCGTCAGGGGTTCATTCCTCGGTCCCAGCACGGATTTATCTGATTGCGAAACCCTTCTTCACCTCTGACAAGACGTGTATTAATCACATCTTGTGAATGTGTGGAATGCCAGGCCTCCACCGTGGTTCAGATTCCACGTTAAGCTGTAGGTTCTCCATTTCATCTCACAATCACCATACCACTACACATTAGCGTAAGTGCGTATAACCCGAACGGGTAGTAAGACGCGGTAATAATAATAATAATAAAAGTGAGCCTTTTTTATATGGGAGTATTGAGCTCCTAGAATGCTTAGTTATTTCGATCAAATGTTTTGATAACGGATAAAGATTCTAATGGGGCACGTCGTATCTGCCCTGGACTAGCTTGGTTCGGATCCTGACTAATTTAGCTTACGACCTGATCGCTCTGAATTCACGCGCGTCAGGTATAACTCTGCTCTAGATTTAAATATATTGTGTTTGGGTGCCAGGTGGTTTTATGTTCCAAACCAACGATTATAATAATTTCGATGCAAATTGAAGATCACATAAATTAAAGTTCACATATTGATAGCTGGGGTTAGTTTATTCAACACTTTTATTAACATTTAAAGAATGAATATTAATGATGAAAGTTAAGTTTGCTTGACTAGCTTATTTCCATACCTCTTGACTAAGCGATTGTTTATCACACGGGAAATCTGGTTGTTGTCATGATTGCGAGTGTTTCTTAAATAGCAGACGTGAGTTTTATTGCCATCCTCGCAGTGACTCAAAGGAGGGTACACTTTATTTGTGCGATTTTCCTTGCTAAAAAAACAGTCCACGGTCACGTTCACTGTCTTAAAAAATACTGCACACCGGGTTCGGAGAAACAATGTAATAAGTATCTTGATCTCGGATGCTAGTTTTATGTCAAGATCGTAAAAAAAAAGTCCCTCACTGTGGTTCATAAATTGTGAAAAAAGTTAACATTGAATGTATGTTATGCTTCAAGATACAAGAAAACTATTTATAATACATTGCAGTAAAACAAACAATTTGTCTCAGTTTCTGCAGCCTCTGTGGAGTAGCGACTTTTTAGGCTAAGCTCTCATTGAGATTCAACTAACTTAAGAAATATAGGCTCTGTATTTGAACACGTTAAATGATATTGAATTGCACACCCTCCTGGTTAAATGGTTATCAAAATGGAATACCACGTTTGGCCATGAGAATTCTCAGCACAGGCTCGTCTGGCTGTTGCAAACCTGATACAGTGTAGGTAATAATGGAGGCTCCTGGTAGGTTGGCAACGTGCCGTGCCGGGAAATGTAATTCCGAACTGTTTTATCCCCGTGTGTTAGCTTGAGAGAGTTGAGTGGTTGTATGGAGAGAGTGGAGGGAGAACTTTGACAATTCCTGAACTAGTATTTGAATGGCGCCCTTATTCAATTTTCGGGTGAGGTGGGGGTGTTGGAGGGTGGGGGGAGGTGCCTGCACGATTGGAAACGCGGCTTGAATAATGGATTGAGATAAACACAGGGGCCAGGGTGCCCCGGGCGCTGGGTGTTGGGTGGCTGGTAGTAGGGGAGGAAGGGGGGGGGTTCTGGAGGTAGATTGAGAGAGAGAAAGAGAGGGTATGTGGATTGATTTCTCTCGAGCCCACAGGGATACACATGGAAGTTCATACGGGGCGCTATTGACGTGTTCTTGGGGCTTGAAAGACCTCAAAGGTTGTGGGAGGAAATAATAATCAAACTTGACTAAGTTAGATGTTTAGTGTGTCCTTGTTTGACTTGATAATATTTTAGTTGGGCTTGGGATCCCGGCTGAGTGTGTTGAGGTTTCTTCCTAAAGGGTTGTCCAAATCTTCCTAAATGCCAATGCGGGTACATTTCTTCTAAAATGTAACCTTCCTCATCTTTAATCCTGCATAGTAGGCCTAATTAAAATGCATGTATCCTTGATGACAGTAAGAAGGGAAAGGGGTCAGGACGCTGTCTTTAATCTATTGTATATTTCCAATCTTGCGTAAGCCGAAGGGGCCATTGACTCACATAGGTGGTCGCTTGGTCTAACGCAAAACCTAATTTCAAGTTCCGGGGAGACGGGGGCTCGAATCCCGGCCGGGTTAACTGAGGGAGTCTTTATTAAATGGTTTCCCGCTATCCCTTCAATCAAATGAGAGTAAATATCCTTACAATCTACCTACCTCATCCTTATCCTATTATTATAAATACGTGGATAACCCGAATGGGTAGAAGTCATACGTGGTCCCCAAGTACAAAAGCAACAATTGTATTTTTACGCTTTCATCTTTCACCAACATGATTGAAAATTATTTTAAATCATTATAATATTTTAACTTAAAAAATTAAAAGATTTGACGGTATGGTTGGTCGTCATTGATCCCGGCAGAAGCCTACCGCTGGCTGTGTATGCACTCTACACCACATGGGGGGAGGGGGGGGGAAGGGGGTGCGATGATGATGGACGAGAATGGATTCTAAAATCCTCCTATGAAATTAAATGACTGCGCGAGTATATCTTCTAGTCTACCACAGTAATATATGTTCATGTCCTCTCTTTGCAACCATGTTCCTGCTAAGTTAAAAAAAAAAAGTTGGTTATTCACAAATATCTTCTGCTTAAATGTTTGTGTTTTTTTTATCTTGGCCCATTATCAAATTAATTTGATGGTATTGTAGGCCTATTCATTCTAACTATCACTGAGATTTTAAAGAATTCCAGCATTTAAGTTNTTTCAAATCAAGAGGATGTTAAGCATTTACCCCATCTTTTTGGACGAAATATATGTTTGCTCTGGAATATTTGACTTGACTGGAAACAAGTTAAAAAAAGGTTTTACCCTAGTTGTCGAATTGGCAACATATATCTTATAGTCAGGAGAAAAGATATTGGGCCATAGCCTAGTCTTTGAAAATTACTTCTTAATTAAAGTGTGGATGAATATCATAACCAGTATTAAGTAAATTCAAATAATCTTCTCAAGGGTTGTAGCATTCCATTCACAAATATGGTACCAACCGATCCATAGACTACTATCATTGTATGTATGGAGTGTATCGATTTGACGGCCTAAACGGGTGTATCCAAGGTATTTCAGTAATGAAATAGGTTTTCTTTAATTTTAAAAAAACCTCAAACTTTAAATGCACTTAATTATAATTTTTATGAATGATCTAAAACAATTAATTAGATTTAAAAAATATACTCCTAGTCTCTTATTGTAGCTAAATTGTTAGAAAGCCATACACTAAATGAATATCCTATATAATATCCTGAGGACCAACAAACTACGTAAAGGTATCCTACGAAATACGCTCAGTCTACTCTACGTACATCCTACACAACATGGAATTCCTACTCTATACGAAGGCCATACGCTACACAGAGCTCTAACAATATACAATCCATACAACGGCCCTACTCCATAAGAAGGCTCTACACTAGACGGGGGCCTGAGATTAAATGAAGGTCTTAAACTATATAAAAGCCTTACTCTATACAAAGACTTTACACTATATGGAGGCCCTACACTAGGGGTCTTCAATCTGCGGCCCCTGGGCCACTTGTGGCCCTACGTCTCATGAAATACATAAAATTATTTCAAGCAAAAAATAATAATTATATTTTACATAACAAGATAATAAAATTACTAACGTATTTTAAGTTACTCTATAAATGAATTTTGCTCTATACGCGAAGAAAAAGATTATGTTTTTATACAAATGTATTTTGACCCTGCAAATGACAACTCTAGTAGACAAAGAAAAGAGTATTATTTCGGGTGCAGTTGGACATAGTCGGGAGTGTTCACGTTCGCTCCCCACAGCTGAGACATTCCGGGACTCCAGAGGAAATAGAATATATTAATTGTGTTAGATCCAAATATTATCGGTACGATATTACGGCCAGTGAGCCAACACTTTGGCCCTTTGACCTTAAAATGTTGAAGATCTCTTCCTATACTATACATAGGACTTAAACTCTATGAATATGTATTGCACTGCAGCAAACGAGTTATTTGAACCCATAAATATAATCCCATTATAAGGTTACCTCCAAAGGAGAAAAATCTTGCTCAAAATATTTAACAAGTTGTCGTTAAAGAGGTTCGAAAATATTCCTGTCCATTCGTATGAATCGAGGAATTACAAATTCCATAGTCCAGTATTCGAATCTATATCTCCTCGTGTAATTTAATATTTTTTTTCCACAGCAATCAGCGTGTATTTGATACACTGGGAACGTTGCGACGATGTAGCCTGTAATTAATATAGGGTGGCCTGTAACCCTTGATGTTGAGTGGATCACATATGCAATTGTACATGTAGGCCCCTACGATTACGACAGATTCCACACACACACACACACACACACACACACACATACACACACACACACACACACATACACACACACACACGTACAGTACATAAGAACCCCCTTTTAGAGCAGCAAGCCACCATTTTAAAACGGTCTCCTTGCACTCGTCCTACAAGAGTGTTTTAAAGTGAGGGAAAGGGGGAAGTAGGACGTGTGGCTGTCACGTGACATTAATCTTCCCCCTCGATTTTCGAACCAATCGGCCGTTAGAGAGAATAGAGCTAGAAAGCGCATGCTACTTTCTGGTCTGGGTAGGACTATACCCCACCCCCTCACCCTAAGCCCTCCCATCGCCCTCCCCCCACACTTCCAAACTACCCTCTCCACATACGTCCCATGTAGGTATAGTGTGGGACGCGATAATATGGTTACATCGAGTAGATCAAAAACAACATTTTTATTTAGTAGCCTACTAGTTGAAGTAGGCTTACCCGGCGTTGGCCGGGAGAAATGTTTTTGGTTTAATGATTCCTTAAATTTTAAAATTTCAACTTTGAGGTGGACATTTTAGTATTCAAAGACAACTATTGTTTAAAGTTGCAAGTGTTTGCTTGCGGTAGGTAATGCGCAATGCCCCAGGCAGGCAAACATGCTCTTAATTTTATTAATATCGAAAACAGCGCATCTATCTGACATTTCATTATAACCGTAATTTAAACAAACCTAAACTAGATAAGAAAAAATAATTTTAAGGAAATTCACTTAAATTATTTGTGAGAAGTGACGAAAAATCATTATTTAAAGACTAAGATTTCTTTATAAATACAGTAGCGTGTCGATAGATTGAGTTGAACGAAACTGGGCTCATCTCGAACTATCATAAACTCGAATTATGTGGTTTAGAGGGCATTAAAAAATACTAACATGTTTTGAGTGTAAGAAATACATATTTTTTTTAAAATAACACAGCACCAAGATAATTACCTAAAACACCTGCTTCCCGTGGTCTAAGCCTTTAAGATATCACTCTAAAAATAGACAAGACAACCGAAGACAGAAAGATCGGGGTTTATATCCTGGCCGGGTGTGCTGAGAGTGGTTTTACGCTCTTCCTTCAAGCAAATCCAACCTTGCTAATGCCCAATTCATTACCGTTACCGTAATTAGTGCATAATGTGTATAACATGAACAGGAGGTAAAACGCGATGATAAAAAAAATTGCAAATAAAAGCATATGTATACTCCATTCACGGTGGGAATTTCTCTCTGAAAGGTCTTTTTTCCTACCAATATCCTACTATATAACAGATTTCTGGAAGGGAAAAAGGCCTTTCAGAAAACAATTCCTACCGTGAACAGACTTTAGGCCTACGTACTACACTCTAACTCTATCTTATACTGTAGGTTGTGCCATAGTCAGGCCCACCACGAAGTGGGGACTATTGGTACCATGTTACCGAGCCTGGGAATGGCAAGGACCTGGGTCCAAGATCCAGAATAACATTTTTTTTTATGTAGTAGATTAAATAAAATGAAACATTAAAACACGAATGATAAGCAATAAAATGCCAATCCATCCATGCCTATCCCACAAGCTGGGTTTTACCTGGAGAAACATAATGGCATTTGTTACAATTGTTTCATTGGCTTAGTACATTTTTGTCCTTTGTTTCGAAGTGTTTGGAAGTTTCATAAAGTCTATTATTTTTGTACCTAGATTAAATTTTGTGCATGAAGAGAATCGTGTAGCGAATCAAATTAGATTTCAATTTCAGTATTTCATAATGTGCGTAACATTTCATTGATTAGTTATGTATAAATTTGCGTGCATTGCTTTGGTTCTGTAAACGTAACCAAATATTTTTTAAATGCATACACATTTTCAAGCATTGGTGGCATAACAAGGGGGAGACGGGGTCGCTTTCTTCCCTTGGGAAGAATTTTTATAAATAGCGCTTAGAGAAGGCAGAAGAAGGTACAAAGATGTAAAAAAAATTAGCCAAGGATGGAAAAAAGTGGAGAGCTACAGCAAGTTAATTGCAAGTATGATGACTTAATTATGATAATGAGGCATTTGATTAAAAAATAATAATTACAGGTCTCTTTAAATACATCTAATTTGCTAAACTTTTCTAGGCGAGAAAAACTTCAAATAGCTTCTATAGGTATCAATTAAAAAAAATCAAGGTGAGGACAACTTTGAATAGCTTCTAGAGTCACATATTATTAAAATTTTCAGGGAAGGATAGTTTAAAACAACTTCTCCAAGCATCTCATTTTCCGAAATTTGGTGGAAGAAGCCCACTCTAAATATTTCTGAATGCATCAAATTAAAAAAAAATTAAGGCTATAACCGCTACAAATAGCTTTTAGAAGCATTACATTTTCAAAAATTTGCCTGGAGCCTGGAGAACAGTAAATTATATAAAAGACATTTCATGTTACAAAAAAAATCCAGTCAAAAACCACTCTGAATAGCTTATCGACATTCGAATTTCAAAAAAATTCTGGAGAAGGACCACTCCATGTAGCTTCTAGAGGAATAAAGTTTTCAAAATTTTCCGGGTGAGGACCACTCAAAACAACTTATAGATATACTCGATTCATGGTAGGAATTACTCTCTGAATGGTCTTTTTTCCTACCAATATCCTACTATATAATGGATTTCTGGTAAGGAAAAAGACCTTTCAGAAAACAGTTCCTACGCTGAACAGACCATAAGTATAATTATAAGAGTATCCGGATGAGGGCCATCTAAAATCTCTTCTAGGAATATCTAATTTTCAAAGTTTTGTTGAGGGAGGGTCCCCAGGACCCCTTTTAACTTTGGGGTCAAAGACTATAAATAACCCTTTTTATTTTATAGGCTAATTTATCTCCCCTGACAAATAATATTTCGCTGCCACTAAAGTCAGGTAGAACAAAGAGAGGGGTGTCTACGCCTTGCCCCTGATACCAAGCCCGGTTTGAACACCTGGTGGGCTTGGCCGTAGTGCAAGGTAAGCTTGCTTGCTATCTTCCAGAGTAGACGAAGGTTAGGCCTACATATTATTAAAATTTAAAAAACCCATCAAGGGTTTCCTATTTTCCACTTGTGGTCGTTCATCCTATGCAAATGAATAGGACCCCGAAATATCAAGGCTATTTTATCTTCATTATTGCATCGTGTCTTATTGCCCATCCAGTCTATTCGCATTTCATTAATTTAAAGTGTAAGAGACTATTAAGAAAAAAATTGAAATAAAGTGTACCTGCATTTGTGTGGAAGAAGAACCCCCGCCTCCCCTCCGTCACTGTCAAACCAAACTCCATAGCTCAACGTTTAGGTCACGTGTCCGTCAATGCGTGTATGAATCAAACCCTTAATATGAAACACCAAATTATATTATGACTTTGTAAACAAATTAATATTTTGAATTGTTTTCAACATTGTTATTGTTGCGAAACAATTTGTATAATATTGATTAAAGAATTTTTGTTTTAAAACATAGATTGTTGTGGAACTTACTTAGTTATTTTATTGCTATAAAATTCAAATTTGACTTATTTATTGATTTTTTACTAGTGAAGTAGAAAACGCGCGCGGCTATTATGCAGCAGGATCATCCCGTTCAACAGCAGACCTCGACCTCAGTTTTTAATAGCTTTCCATAGCTTTTTTAGAGTTTTACATCATGAATTGGCACGTAAGGCTTGCTCCCCAAGTATTGAATTTCACCAGTATGACGCATTTTCTGTCATAAAAGACTATCGCAATGACTTTCTGTGCTGACCAATTCTGCTTAAACCTTTTTTTGGGGGGGAGGGGGGTGATAGTGGATGATGCCATTCCAAAGATTGTCATTTGCTCTCAGGGGTGAGGTATGGTCCTAAAACACATCGGCATCTCGGTTATACAGTTCCAAAAACGTCAATGTAGCACCCACGCTGTTTTTTTTGTGGTCGTTAGTCAGCATGTATGGCACCCTGTATTGCACGATTTTTTTTTATAATGGAGACGTACTCCCACACTTTCAACTTTCGTGAATTTAAGATTGAGAAACCTGAGGACACTTTTCATGCAATTCTTCAAAGGTGGAGCGCCGGTTGTTTCGAATGATGTCCATCAATCTTGTTTTTCAAGTCCTTAGTGATGAGAGATGGGTGCCCAGATTACTCCTTATTATGAATGTTTTCTTATGTCTTATTAAACATTAGACACCATTTTCTGATGCTTGACTCGTTCATAAATTCATCTTTATACACCGCAACGAGTTCAAGTTGAATTTCAATTGGCTGAACATTTTGCGCCTTCGATAAACGAATCATTGGATGTGCTTTGCAGTCATTGGGACTTCTTGTTCTAAAATATTACAGTAAAAGCAATCTAACTCATAAATCCACTGTAAGAAACTCTGTTGGATAAACAACATACTGAGCGTTCACATGCGCGAACGTTATGCACAAACGTTCATTACTTTCTGGATGTCCGTAGTATTGCTAAAACTAATATAAATACGGTACTATTTTATTTGTATTAGTGAACATATTAGAAAAGGTCCCTCTAACAATTCTTATTTTAGAATAAAAATGTACTAATCCAGAAAGAATACATGGTTTCCCAAAAAATGACCATACAGTTTTAAAATGATTCAAAAGTTGCTGTTAGATCCTGTAAGAATAAGTTAAGTCTTTATTGTAAGACAAGAAAGCGTGGGAAGATTCAAGATGACAGGAGAAAAAAAATTAGTCGAATTCAATCGACTCAGTCAAAGTTCACATTTTAACTTTCCAATGAGCTTACCCGCGTTCACTCACCAATCTCGTTAAAGTGAAATCCCTGGCAGGACCTCCTCCCCTCATCACTCTTACATGTGTGAGGAGCGGAGGGGGGAGAGGGTAGCGACATGCCGCACCACACGGCAGCATCGCGGCCGCCGGAAGTGAATATAGTTCAGACATCACATCCCCATATGTGAACTGATGCGTACACGCGGCATTCAATATACCGTGTGGGTGAGGGGAGAGACAGGGGCTGATATGTGATGCATGCTTGGGGGACTGGGGGTAGGAAGCTGCTGGATTCTGGCCTATACGCACACACATACATACACATGGGCAGGAACTGTAGACCTATCCCTTCTAAAGAATACCTATCGGTCAATAAATCTATTTGGACAAAATAATGGAAGTAACTTTCCTTAAGATATTTTTTTTTTCCAGGCTTGGATCGTCCCCATTAAAATAGTTCTACTATTTTCTTTCCGACAATTTATTCCTAATTTTTATTTCTTACTACCCGCTAAAGTGGACGAATGGTCTAAGGCGTTACTCTCACGATAGACGGGCCTAATGATGATAAGGAGATTGGGGCTCGTATCTCGGTCAAGTATACTCATGGTTGTTTTTCCTAAATGGTTTCCCACTCTCCTTCCACGAAAATGTGGGTAGATTACCTCTACAATTCTTCCCTCCTCATCCCTAACACATTAGAGTAATTATCCTGTATGCGTAATAGCCCGAACATGCAGTAAGACTTGGTGATAATAACATATATTACTACCCTTCTGGGTTATCCATGGTGGGTAAGAATGAAGTAGGTAAACGAATTAATAGAGAACATATACACATTTGCTTATAGAAAATCAGCCTGTTTACACTAGGCTGGGATTCAAACGATAACCTCTCCTTCACTGTAAAACCAGACCAAAAGATATGGTCAGCTTAACTACATTACCGCACCAAGGTGATGTATAATATTAGTTTTATTTTATTTTATGGCCTTTGCTTAGAAACCACTAACGCAACGCTACATTAACTACAATATATTAATTCCATCTCTTCAGCGCTAGCAACGTCTTTCAAGGTCTGAATGTAGCGGACGGGAGTAAAGTTATTGTTTTTGCAGTTCTTACATCAAAAAATTTTTTCGCCCAAAGTAAATAAAATATTGATTCATTACAGTATAAACATATACCTGATCTTCGCAATACGAAAGCTGATGGAAAGGAAGTATGAATTTGAGAAAGACTTGGTAATGGTATTTATGAATGTGGAGAAGGCATATGATAGCGTGAATAGAAATAAAGCTTGGAAAGCGATGGGGGAGGCTGAAGTGGAAAGAGGAGTTGTAATGAGAGTGAAAAGCATGTATGCGGATGAACGTAGTTCTGTTAAGATAGAGTGGTCCAAAATATCGGAGTGAGGCAGAATGCCCTCTCACCACTACTGTTTGTAATGTTAATGGAAATTGTCGTTAATAAAGTGGTAGGAAAACTAGGTGAGGAAAGGATGAAAGCCATAATGTTTGCTGATGACTTGATGGTATAGGGGGATAAGGAAGAGGAAGTACAGGAACATCTACAGGAATGGAATGAGTAAGTGAAAAAAATATGGAATGCAATCTAGCATGGCAAAGTGTGAAGTTATGATAATGTCTAGGAAGAGGATAAGGCCTAATAAAACTATAAAGTTGGCTAGGGTATAGCTGAGATAAGTACAGAACGTAAAATATCTTGGAAGCGTGATTGACGTGAAAGGTGGGAGTAGAGAGGATCTAATTAAAAGAGGACAGCAGGGAGAGTTGTTCTATATCTGTGTAAGATACTTGCTATGGAAAAGAGAAGTACCCTTGAAGTGTAAGGAAGGGTTGTATAGGACGTAATTTGTAACCATTGTCACACATGGAGCAGAAACATGGACACTGAATGTAAGAGAGACTAAGAAAGTGGAGGCAGTGGGAATTAAGTTTGTAAGGAGCATGTTAGCTGTCACGAGGAGAAAAAAGATTAGGAATGAAGTTATCCGGGAAAGAGTGGGGGGTACAAGGAGTACATGAGATAGTAGAGGAAGCAAGATTGAGTTGGTTTGGGCATGTAATGAGGATGTTGGAGTACATGAGATAGTAGAGGAAGCAAATATTATATGGAATGGGCATGTAATGAGGATAAAGAAGGAGGGAATACCAAATAAAATGATGGAAATGAAGTATGTAGGAAAAATACCGCAAGGGAGGCCAATAAAGAGATGTGAGGAGCAGATAATATAAAGTGTACAAGTGAGAAGAGAAGAATTGAAGCAATTAAAAGAGGAATAATGCAGGAAGGATAGAGGAAGATGGAAGCATTTTATTAAACTGACCCAGCCACAGGGTGAAAATATTTGATGATGATGATGATGATGATGATATAATTATAAACAGAGCTTAATTTTATTCACACTATGAAATCAACATTTCTTGAATATCTGCAAAGGATATCTTGGAATATAATGACAACTTCTTCTATTCATATACATAGTTTCTTATATAATTCCGCTATGCTCATGACAGATATTCAACAATTATTATTACTGTTGATATCACCATGAGGAGAAAATTAAACTATGTTTCTACTCAAGCACTATTTTATTTGTTTTGGCCAACAAAATGTGTTGACATGAAAACTGTCAAAACACTTGACCTTCTTTCGTTCGCCCTACACTCCCATCTTAATTCACTTACATGCGTAAGGGGAATTTCTTGAAACTAAATTTGTAAAATAAAATATAAAGAGATGGAAATTAAATTAATAATAAAACAAGGGATACCCAAAAAACTTTTCACAAAACATATATATGTGTGGTTTCATATACAACACACTTGTCGATAAATTGGGATATTATGTCAAACTATAATAGGCCTATGATTATTTATGAAATATTTTAAAGACTAGAATAGATAACATATTTTTTTAAACACTTGAACTATCATCTTTTTTTTTATCTATAACTAAAGTAGTGGCAAAATACAAACAGCCCGCACTTTAGCTCCAGTGTGATGGCCATAATCCATTTATCCCAACATACTACGAACCCTATAACAATAATTTACCATTTATTGGATAGACTAGCCCAATATAGGATACACATATTTTTGATATTTCCGGGAATCAAACTCATGTTTATAAAAAATTTCGTCCCATAGTTGAAATTTTTATTTTTACACACACTTAATTTAGAGGTTGGGGGAAGGAGGATTTATCAGAGCCTGCTACCACATTTGAAAAAAATTACAAATTTTTCGCGCCTGTTCTCTCTCCCCCGAGTGAAAGCTAAAATTATATATATATATATAATCCAGAGCTTTTCTTAGATGGGTTGGTCATTGTCTAATCTTCCCACCTCAGTGCTCTCAAGTCCAGACAACGGCCGAACTATCAATGCTCTCAAGTCTAAACGGCCGATACCTCAACACACTCAAGTACAGGCAACGGCCGACGCCTCAGCGCTCTCAAGTCTAGACAACGGCTGATACCTCAGCTCTCTCAAGTCCAGACAACGGCCGATACCTCAACACTCTCAAGTCTAGACAACGGCCGAACACTCAACGCTCTCAAGTCTAAACGGCCGATACCTCAACACACTCAAGTACAGGCAACGGCCGACGCCTTAGCGCTCTCAAGTCTAGACAACGGCTAATACCTCAGCTCTCTCAAGTCTAGACAACGGCCGATGCCTCAGCGCTCTCAAGTTTAGACAACGGCTGAAGCCTCAGCGCTCTCAAGTTTAGACAACGACCGGAGCCTCAGCGCTCTCAAGTCTCAACGGCCGATACCTCAGCTTTCTCAAGTCAAGGCAACGGCCGACAACTCAGCTATCTCAAGTTTAGACCACGGCCAAGGCCTACACCTGAAACAAAAGGGAAACAAGGGTTTTATGAGTCTACTCTTAGGCCCTTCACTCTTCTTAGCAAATAAACCTCCAGCAGTGCCAATATTAAATTTGCCATAACAATATTGATAGTACTGTCTAATTTTCATAGGAAGGACCTTTAAAAAATACAAATAAATTTGTTTACGGTAAATATTGATAATATTCTACTACATTACTAATGTAATTTTATAGGCATTAATAATATATATATTACCTGTACGAGCTACAGATCACATTAATTAACGTATGAAAGTGAAAGAGGATCTGGTAGCATAAATAGGGGTAAAATAAGGCCCTTTTGATGAAAATTAGACTCTACTAGTGATGTTAAAAGTATGTATTGTCCGTTCAGCTTTCTATGGTGGTGGGAAAATTACCAAAAACTGTTCTATATTCATCCGCGTCGCAAATTTGTTTGGTCACTTTGGCGGGTGATAAATTTACCACATTTTTCAAAGTGACAAAATATTTGTAGAGTGGATACATAGATTTTTATCAAAATAACTTTTTGATACCCGCTTCAATGGCTGCATGTTCTAAAGTATTACTCTCACAATATACTAGGCTGCTGATGACGTGGAGATCGGAATTTGATTCCGGTCGGTTTTACTGAGAGTGGTTTTCCCTAAATAGTTCCACACGCGCTTTCTACGCAAATGCTAGTACACTTCTTGGAAGTTCAACCTTCTGGATCTCTAACACGTTAGCGTATATGTACAGTAGCCTCATGGCTTCTTTGGTGCTGACTGACAGCTCTCAGCTGACTTCTGACAGTCAACATTTAGGTATATACCTAAATGTTGACTGTCAGAAGTCAGCTGAGAGCTGAGAGCTGAGAGAAGTGACAGCTGCTAAACACATGTTTTTGCAGATCATATGGTTCGGCGTAGGGCTACATAATTTGGTCTTGTAACTTTTCAAAGCCGTCAGCTATTAGCTGTGAGCTGTCAGTCAGCACCAAAGAAGTCATGGGGCTACTGTACAGCACATAGGCGTATAACCCTAACGGGTAGTAAGGCGCAGTGCTAAAAAAATACTTTTTTATTCGTCCGACAAAAGCTATCGCGAACTCACTATACTTATGGTAGGATGGAGGTAGATTGACAGAGGACCGAATGAAATATGCATCCTGTACAATTCCACGTCCACATTGTTTGCGGGGCTCTGGAACCTTACCGCGGACCCAGCCAAGACCCACATTGTGTTCACTCCCAAACCTGTCTCTACTGCCTTGAAGAGAAGTCGGCACCTTGGCATAAACTCTTATTTCAATAGAATGGGAGGTACTGTACCTCTACTTGTACTTTATTTGAGGGTTTAATGTGGAACTCTGGGCAGGTTTGAATTATAGCTTCTTGTGGACTTAAGGTGAAACTTTGTTTAGGGGCACCGCCTTCTTGATTGAACATATCTCACACTATGGTATTTCTGATGGGAATGGCAGTTTTGAAGTTTAAAAACCAATAAAATAATCCTCGATTATCTTAAAATACTTTATTATCCATACATCAAATCATATGTTTTGCGACTACAGCTTTTGACGGATAATAATAATAGTAATAATATTATGGCTTTAGTGGCAAAGTAAAAGCTTCTGCTTTCTCTTATATCCACGTTTAAGTTTAAGATTGTATCTAAACATGATATAGGTCGACATATAAATAGAGCTAAACGCAAGTTATAAGACAGAACATAAGAATACAGTAGTAATAATGTTAAAGCAAGTCCATCATTGACTCTGCCTTATTTTATGGTTGAAGAATGACCTTGAGCATGGGACGAATCATGGATAGCTCAGTGCTAGAGCATTGGCGCACTAAGCCAAGGGTTCCAGTTTCGATTCCCGTGTCCAGGTATCATCTTTAAATTTATAAATATATACAGAATACTTGGTAAGAGTTAATTTTGAATCACTCCTCGAGCTAAAATAGCTATATGTTTTTCTATACTGAATGCAAACAAATATTTTCCAAGCCCACTTTCTTATCACGGTTACATTATATATGATAATTACTAATGTTACTAGAATTACTATAATATAGTCACACGTTAAATCGAATGTTCAGCATAATTACTTTTGAGATATATGAGGTTGGTGTCAATACTTATGTACTGATAATTAAAGTATTTACAGTTAAGAAATATGTTGTTGTTTTCTAAACCTACTGCAATTCAGTGCGATACATTATTTCAGTTCGATGGTTCTGAATACGTCTCTATAAGTGGCTATTAGTTTAAATAGAACTACAATATTAATAATAATAGTCAATAGCCAGTCCTACGCACAATGTATCAAATTGGTCTGTCAAACGAACGTAGGGAGTGTGGTCTTCGGCTGGAAAAGAAGGGGGGAGGGGGGAGGATGAGGAAGGGGCTGAGAACACAAGACAAAATTTCATGAAGTCCATTTATCGGGTTTAACTACCTTGCATATCCAGTGAGAAACCCGTGGAGATACTTTCTGCACCGTAAAAATGTTTACTTGGTAGCTTGAGAGATGAAGCTTCAGGATTGTGTTCCTTTCATGAGGAGACAAATTACAATATATTTTGTGTTTCTAAAATGGGAAGTAAGGGGGAAGTTATATGATACTCCCACTGTCATCAAACTGGATACATTTGTTGCTGAAATTTCTGACAACAACTGTAGCGTTCTCATTGAACATCACCACAAATATGGTTGGTTTGTCATACGTAAGTATGTTGACAGTTTGTTCTCTTTTTCTCCGCTCTGCAGTACCCACCCGATCTATCCGCATATATAAAATGGTGGGATAGGGATGAGGAAGGTATAANTCAGGGTGCAACCCGATTGTCAATCACCACACGTGACAAATTGGCGATAAAAGCATGGTAATTTTGAGTTTGCCAGCTCTCACAGTAGAATACACTTTTTATTGACGTTGTGTTTGTTGTAACGTGTAACAAAATTATTGTAAAATTTCGCATTTCATTTTCTTTCATTTTTAACTTGAACCAGTTTCATAATTTGCTTATGAGGCTGTGGTAACTTATTAATCATAGCGTACCCTCTATGTTTTGAAAAAACTTGTTCAAAAGGTGTGTTTTGTTTTAAGAGTACGAGTGAGCAACCTAATTTCTCGACTTTTACATTACTTGGTGAATTTCACTTTTCATTCGCCACACCTGTGGCCACATTCAAATATATGTTTCTCACCTCTGATCTAGAGGAAAATGGACACACATTTGCCTTGAGAGAAAGTGGAAAACCATTTAGAAAAAAAAACCAATCGAGTACACCTAATTTGGATTCAAAACCTGGCCTCCCATACGTTTCAAATCAGATAAGACGAGACTGACGCCTTTGTCACCGTGAAAACTAAGAAGTAGTGTAGTCTGCATATATCTATTTACACAACATTCTATCAATACCATCAGCCACTGAAAAAATAAATAAATTAAGTTTTTTTAACTAACAAATATAATATATTTACACAAAACCAAATTAAACTATTTCGGCGGCACTTGAGATCCAACGAGTCCTTCCCTTGCCACTCAGCTACATATAATTATTTTTTTATAAATAAACATGGATACTATTTTTGTCACTCTACATATATTTGAATTGACATAAGAATACTTCGAATAAGCCTACATTATTATTATTATTATTATTATTATTATTATTATTATTATTAGCACCGCGTCTTACTACCCGTTCGGGTTATACGCACTTACGCTAATGTGTAATGGTAGGGTGATTGTGAGATGAAATGGAGGACCTACAGTTTAACGTGGAATCCGAACCACGGTGGAGGCCTGGCATTCCTCACATTCACAAGATGTCTTGTCAGAGGTGAAGGAAGGGTTTGGTAATCAGATAAATCTTCGCCGGGAAATATAAGCCTACAATTCATTTACTCTGAAAGGTAGAAGGTTTACCTTTCTTGTTTCCACTATGGCGCAGTTGATATAAATGATAGGTCCAAAGTGGAAACTGTTAATATAAGGCTGTAAGCTTTCACAGTAAATTACAAAGCTCCGCATTGAATATTTTCGCAGGAGGTTAATTAGAACATGTGGAAAATCTAAGAGCAGATACTTTTTTTTATCATTGCGTCTTACTACTCTTTAAGGTTAGACCCTTATGTAATAATCACGCTAATGTTCTTAAGGTTAAAGAAAGTTGTATTTAGAGGAAGTGTACCCGCATTCGCGTGAAGGTAAAGTGGAAAACTATTTTTTTTAAAACCACTCTCAGTCCATCCAACCGAGATTCGAACCTTGATCTCTTCGTCATCTGAAGTCTAGTTTACTGTTAGAGTGATGTCTTAGACCATATGGCCACCTATGCGGGTAGCTCTTAATTAATTGATAGGTTTTTTTTTAACACAACGTCCTACTTTCTGTTTAAGTTGTTCGCTCATGTACTAATTACGCTGATGAGCTAGGAATAATGAAGAATGATTTAGAGGAAGTGTACCTGCATTTGCCTGGAGGGAAAGTGAAAGACAGTTTAGGAAAAAATTGAGGTTCGATCCCAGTCGGGTGCCTTAAGGTGTTTTCCTAGATGGTTTTCCACTCTACCTTCACTCAAATGTGGGTAGATTTCCTATAAATGAACCCTTCCTAATCCCTAACCTATTAGTTTATTTAGTACATAGGGGTATAAACCGAACAGTTAGTAAGACGCGGTGCTAAAGAAAAAAAATAACTACACATTTATGTTTAAGAATGCCAATTAAGTTTTATTTGAAGAGAGAATTATGTTAAAATAAAAATTAAATTTCAAATGATAATCAGCATAAAAATATATTTTTTGGATCCAATAAGTTTTGAAATCTTTGCGAGAAAAATAAATTAAACATACTTCAATTCGTATCTTTTAAAAGTGACTAAAAAAAATGACCAAACGTATTTTGACTTTATTTTTAACTAAGTTATTTACAAAATATATTATATGATTATTAAAGAAAATAATTTTATTCTAGCTCACAAATATAGTAAACCTGCAGTCCAATGTATATAGGAACAACCATATATATATATATATATATATATAATGGTTTTCCCCTCACCCTTCATGTAAATGAGGTACACTTTATCTAAATAGAGCCTTACTTATCCCTAAAACCATTGGCGTAATTAGGACATAAGCTTATAGCCTGAATGGGTAGTAAGACGCAATGCAAAAAAAGGTAGCCTTATCTGACAGCTATAAGCCCTATCACGTATTCATACGTCAAATCATTTGATCTGCATCTCTCACTTTTGCTCGATGTCAATACATTAAAGCAACAACTATAACAATAATACAGTAAAATGATATCATTGTTGGCCCCTCAAATATATTCCATATTTTCTAAAAGGTCATTCCTACCAAAATTCTACTGTAGGCTTTTCGTCTGGTCAGTGTCCTGCTATCTATTTTCTTCTTCTTATGGACGTGTGTCGATGTTCCATGGACCTGTTTGCGATGCTCCGTGTGTTATTCGTGTTTATTTGAGCTACTACCTGAGTCACGAACAATAATACTAGTCCACTATACTAATACACCTCCTCCAGCCTGTTTAAGCACTCCTTACTGTGCGTCTTTATCCTGACAAACAAGCCGACATTACTGTGTTTTTCCTGATCCCGATCTTGATCTTTTTGGTTCAAAAGAGTGGGGTAAAGGGAGGGGAATGTAAGGTTCACTTGTCAACAACAGCATCCGATGGGTTTTTTCTTGAGTTTGTTGTTTTATCCATCCAATATCTTACCCAAAGAAGAGAGTGCTCATATGTAAAATGTATTCTCATACCACATACCGACAGTATTTTTTAATCCTTGCCTCAGGTGCTTCTTTCCGTATTTATCGTCGTCTTAGCTGCATAATATTATGCTACCGGCACATAGTCTAAGGCGTAAGGCTTACAATAGACTAAATTCTCAGCAGTCAAGAGGTCTATATTAAAGTCTTAGTTGGGTGCATTAAAGGATTTTCCCCTCCCCATTTCTTCCCCCCACTAATGTGGGTGCACTTCCTCTAAACGCCACTACTCATCCTTACCCTCAATATTAAGGTGATATATAAGCAATTTGTTAAAACGTATTATTTAAAAAATATATTAAAAATAATGAAACATGTTATTGAAAGCTTTAAACTTTTACTGGTTATTAATGGGCTTAGCTGCTTTGGCGCTTTGCGTCTTATTACCCGTTCAGGCTACCCCCATTTTTCTATTAAAGCTTGGTTCACACTTTCATCGAAAATACATAATAGTAACTGCTTGAATGGTGCGGCAAATCACACGCTTGCAGAAATGTTTGAACCAAGGTGCTATGCAAAGCTAACGAATAACAGCTGATTTGGAAAATATTTTATTTTCTAGATTAATAAATATCTTAAGAGATTATTGCCATATGAATGTTTTCAAATTACGGTGTTGTGTCGTGATACAAATCAACACATCGATACACAAGCTTTCCATTAAACGAGCTGTTTCCTCACTACAATCTATCTGCCTATGTCCAGCTTCACAATCTTTTTTATGAGAAAGTTAAATGACTGGGAAGGACTTCTTTAGTGGAGAATCGCTAGACACTCTAAAATCGTTTAATAGTTTACTGCCATCTTCTTTTAGGCAAATATAAGCACTGAAAAACTTCTTACTGTTCGTTCGCTCAAAAGTGGATGAATCCAAAACCTATTTTTGCGACATAATTTGTCACATGAGTACAACAATACTTCTGTTCATCGCTTGTTCATTTTATTACGTGCATTTGGGTGTCAGTGCTAGTTGCAGTGCTGGCCGCTGAGTTAAACAAAACAAGCTCGCGCCATGTGAAAGCTACCTAATGCGTTATACATAAGGAAGGCATCATTTATAGGAAGACCCGCCTCGGTGGCGTAGTTGGCTAACGCGCTTGTCGTGTTGAGCTCGACTGCCGAGGACGGGGAGATCGAGGTTCGAATCTTGGTCGGGTGAACTGAGTTTTTTTCCTAAATGGTTTTCCATGCTCCCTCCACGCAAATGCGGGTTCACTTCCTCTATTTCAACCTTCTCAATTCCTAATTCATTAGCGTAATTAGTACTTAAAAAGCGTATAACCCAAACGGGTAGTAAGACGCGGTGCTAATAATAATATTATTATTATTATTTATAGGAAGTAGGCTACATATATCCGCATCTAATGCTGAACTAGAAATATTTGGTAATTTTTTTAACATTGTATCTACTACCAATTCAAATTAAACGCATTTGTAATAAATACCTTAAGGTGTAATATATTAGAGAGGCGGTATTTTGAGGAAGTGTACCCTCATTTGCGTGGATAGATAGTTAAAAACCGTTTAGGAAAGAAACACTCTCAGAACACCCAACTGGTATTTGAACCCCGATATCCCTGTCAACAATAGTCCAGTATATTGCGAGAGAGACGCATAAGACCAGGGGTTTTGCAATTAAAAGTGCCTGAGACCCACACACGAGACCCGCCTACGAGTATATTGCTGGGCAGCAGCATAATCGGCTAAAGGTAATAGGACTTACACGGATTCACAAGTTATTATGAAAATAGAGCGTATTTAAGTTTAGTACTAAACGAACAATTTTAACATAAGTTGGATCTTTCAAAGATTTTTTTTTTCACGCAAGTCAAATTTTTCCCCGTTTATTGGCTAAAAACATTAAATTTACTACAGTAGTTTACTTTTCCGAAAAGCATCACGTGCCGCAAAGAAAAACAAATGCATCATGGACATCATTCGGCCAGTGGGCTGCCAGTTGTAGACCATGCGGCCACCGAAGTGGGTTATTTCATCAGTTCGGGTTATACGCTTAAGTACTAATTACGCTAATAGATTGAAAATGGGGAAGGTTGAGTTTAGAGGAAGTGAACCCGCATTTGCGAGGAGGGAGAGCGGATAACTATTTTAGGAAAACCACCCCCAGTTCACCCGACCGAGATTTGAACCTCGATCTCCCCGTCCTCGGCAGTCGAGCACAACACGACTAACGCGTTAGCTAACTACGCCACCGAGGCGGGTGATATTGAGTTACAATCTTGATTCAAGGTATACAAGGGGGCTTGGTGNGAAGTAAGGGTTGGGGGTAGAATAGGGGTTGAGGGTGGTAGGGGGGGGGGTGGGTGGGATTGGGGGGGGGGGGGAATCTCCTGAATCACCTTAAAGAATGAGACGTGCGATCTCACTAGACGCCCGCGTTTCACGTTTGTGACGTCCCGTATAGTTACGGTTTCCTAGAAGTGCGCAAGCGCGTGCTCCGACATTCCACATCCGCATTAGCACCATAATACCACGGCCAGTAAAAAAAAATATACTATAAACACATTTTTAAAACAACCGACGAAGAAGACAAAGATTAAATTGTCCTCTGATTCACCGTATTCCATTATTTCTCTCCGAGACATATTCGTATTATCGGATCGTTGGATAATAATACTTGGACCCTTTATTTAATTCCTTGCTTTTAATGTCTTGGTTATTTTGTCGATTAAGAGAGAGGGATCGACCGCTGTAAAACTGGGGATGGCGGCATCTCGCACTCACAAAGGAGGGAAAGATCACCAACTGAACTGCACATAATCAGCCGTAAAATTTGTTTTATTTGGTGGGGAAAGAGGGGATGGGTGTTGGGGTTGAGGTAAATGACCCTGTTATTAAAAAACGTGCTAATTTTAGTCTTGTGGACTTAAACTTATAGCGACCGAGAAAATTAACACAGAATTACCAAATAGCTTGTGTGTACATCCCACGAATAAACCTGAATAAAATATGGTGATATAAAGGTGACATGTTGGTTAAGCCCATGTTGGTAGTGCCTTTTAAAAAATCGGAGGCGTTAGCAACTGCCTAAAATAAACTGTAAGTGTTCGCGCCCGTCGGCGAGTCAAAGCTTCGATTCTAGCAACTGGAAGTCATCAAGAGGACGTGTATGACGTTTATATTTTAATAGGTCCTTCTTCAGAACTATTAATATGAAATAATGTGGGTAAGCTAGGCAAGGTTAGGTTAGGCTAGGTTTGGTTAGTCATTGATTTGATATGTCTATTCTGCCGATGACACATTTTTCAACCGTGCCGGACTAAAAACAATTACCATTCTTAAAAAAAATTGACTAATACGAAATATTTTGTAATACCGAGGGAAAAATTAAAACGAAAATTAAATGTTTTTTTAAGTAAATAATATAACAAATATTTGAATATTAAGGGGGCGCAAGAACACACGGTTATTTTTACCAGGGTGTAAACACACGGGCGCAACAAACACGTAGCTGATAGAAACCTACCCCTGTTTAGTGACTTATGAGCATTCCCGCGGTCAAAGCTTCAGGCTGACAATAAATATTATTACTAAATTGCCGACGATGGATATGAAAAGGATATATGTTTTCCCCCACCACCACTTCATAGTTATGCACTAATTATTAATACAAAGGGGAAAGAGGATAGGCCAGAGAAGATACATTCACAACAGCGCGTAGAGGGGGTGGAATACCACAAGGTCAAGTCACATCATGTAAAACCATCCTAATTAGACTCAACCGAGATTCGAGTCTTGACCTTCTCTTCACCATACATCCAATACACTATTAGATACACCGAGAGGATAGTTTTCCATATGTGAATCATCCCTGTAATTTAATTATCCTATCTTCCCTCCATTCCCCCTCCCTCTGCCCCCCAATCTATTTTCACTTTATAAATGTCTTTTCTCATCATCATCCTTAGATTAAGATGTTAAAATATATGAATAAAAAATTAGGGCTTATGTTGTCCAGTCATTTAAGCTTTATGATGATTTAATGCACATTACAATTTAAGAAATAGATCGACAGGAATGATTTTAAGAAACCCTTTATCGTGTAACTAGTTAAAAAGTAGCGCCATACTCGTTATGCAGAATATTTCATCAGGTAAAAATGTAGACTAATAAAATGAGACTATACTAAATGTAATACAACAAAGGTGTGATATAGATGTATAATTAATTTACTTATATGATTTTGTCGCTAATCTAATAGCCTACAATAAGGTGCAATTAATAATGACCTTACTAACACCTTAATTGTATTACAATGATTATAAATTTATATATAATACCACAACAATGTGTATTAATAAGAATGTTTAAGAGAAATATGCAATTATTGTAATATTATAAAGTTGTATAGTTATTATAATACAACTTAGTTTTTTCTTTGTTCCACCATGTCTAATACTCATTAAGGTTATATACATACATTAAATACGCTAATACCCGCTTCGGTGGTCTCATGATCTAAGGCGATGCTCTTGCAGTGGAGTAGACTGCCGATGACTGTTAGATCAAGGTTCGAATCTCGTTCAGGTGTACTGGCGGTGGGTTTTTTCAAAATGGTTTTACATTATTCCTCCACGCAAGTGTGGGTACACTTCCTCTAAATATAAACTTTCTCATCTCCAAAACCATTAGCATAATTAGTACATAGGCGTATAACCCGAATGGGTGGTAAGAAGTTGTGCTAAGAAAAATGCCATTAGGGTAAGGATGAGAGTAGAATTTCAAAGGAAATGTACCCGATTTGCGTGGAGGGGGAATGAGAAACGATTTATGAAAAAACTTCCTCATTATACCCAAACGGGATTCGATCTCTAATCTTCACGTTACTGGCATCCAATCCTTCACGTGAGTGACACGTTATAGACGATGAGACCACCAATGTGGGTTTCATCTCAATTAAATAAAAGTTCAGATCCCTGCACTTTTTCCCTTTATGATCTTCAATAAAGTCGATTTGACTTTTAGTTTTTACCCCATAGAAATCCCTTTGAAGGGTTGGTTAGATATAGCGTCGAGTCGATACACGTCATCCCCTTCCCCCTCCAACCCAAACCCCACCCCTCTTATTCCACCGTTGACGGAGTTTATCACGGGAACCGGGGTGCCCATAACCAGGTAATGCATAGTAACGATAACTGCAGCCCTGGATCGTTACATAACTCTCTGTATAGATGAGATATGCGCGTGTTTACAGGTACAGTCAGTGTCTAACCTAGCCTGGGAGGCTTGTTCGAGGTACAGTCAGTGTCTAACCTAGCCTGGGAGACTTGTTTGAGGTACGGCCAGTGTCTAACCTAGCATGGGAGGCTTGTTCGAGATACGGTCAGTGTCTAACCTAGCATGGGAAGATTTGTTCGAGGTACGGCCAGTGTCTAACCTAGCATGGGAGGCTTGTTCGAGGTACGGTCAGTGTCTAACCTAGCATGGGAGGATTGTTTGAGGTACGGCCAGTGTCTAACCTAGCATGGGAGGCTTGTTCGAGGTACGGTCAGTGTCTAACCTAGCCTGGGAGGATTGTTTGACGTACGGTCAGTGTCTAAACCTAGCCTGGGAGGATTGTTTGAGGTAAGGTCAGTGTCTAAACCTAGCCTGGGGAGCTTTTTCGAGGTACGGTCAGTGTCTAACCTAGCCTGGGAGGATTGTTTGACGTACGGTCAGTGTCTAACCTAGCCTGGGAGGCTTGTTCGAGGTACGGTCAGTGTCTAACTTAGCCTGCCTGGGGGCTTATTCGAGATACGGTCAGTGTCTAACCTAGCCTGGGAGGATTGTTTGAGGTACGGTCAGTGTCTAACCTAGCCTGGGAGGATTGTTTGAGGTAAGGTCAGTGTCTAACCTAGCCTGGGGAGCTTTTTCGAGGTACGGTCAGTGTCTAACCTAGCCTGGGGAGCTTTTTCGAGGTACGGTCAGTGTCTAACCTAGCCTGGGAGGATTGTTTGAGGAAAAGTATTTTTGGTCTTCACGTATTACTACTCTTTCGAGTCGTAAGCTTGTTGACTAACTACGCAAATGTGTCAAGGATGGGTAAGTTTAAACTTGAGGAAGTGTACTCGCATTTGCGAAGAGGGAAAGTGGAAACTATTTATGAAATAACCTCTCAGTATAGCCAACCGAGATTCGAACCCCGATCTTCCCGTCCCCGGCAGTCCAGTCTATTGCGAGAGTGACTATGGGTGATCTACAACTATATCTACGGCAGTGATGTGGGGTAGTGTCGCCAGAGTAAGCGAAGTTTATTCAAACTGTATCTGTGTAAGGTTCTCATCACTTAGTTTAACACTCATTGTCTTGGGATCAGTGAACATACATTCCTTTTCTAGGTATTGTATGTAGTGTAGAGCTTATTGTGTGATATGTAAAATAGTCCTAGTGGGTGAAAACATATCACAAGTACAGTTTTATCAAGCTCTGCTTACTCTGGAAACACTCCACAACCCACCACTAGCTTAAGGTATCTAATGGGACAGTATTTTGTTTCAAAGTGTTTTATTTCCTAGCAACACATATTTATTAAATAAATTGACTCGAGAGCTAGTCAGGACAATTTGTACTATTATTATAAATGGATATTTGGAGCATCTTTTAGAAAATAAAACTATATATTTTGCGGCCAACATTGACTAAATTTTAACATATTATTAATGTTATTTTATAGGTATTGATAATATCTATCAAAAGATATAGCTGCAGGTCACATGCCTTGACGTAACAATACATAAAAGTATGTATGATAACATTTTCTAGCTGTCAAATATATATTAAGAAAATTGTGCAATAGTAGTGCAAGGTTTTTTTATAACTCAGCCTTTTAAATTTGGTCTTTTCAGCTAAAAGAAGTTAACTGTCATGCTTACAAAAAAATACCACCTATCCCAATCTTGAGCTAGTTCTATCCAGTCCACCTCATTACACTCTATCCCTATCTTGAGCTAGTTCTATCCAGTCCACCTCATTACACTCTATCCCTATCTTGAGATAGTTCTGTCCAGTCCACCTCATTACACCCTATCCCTACCTTGAGCTAGTTCTATCCAGTCTAACTCATTACAACCTATTCCTACCTTGAGCTAGTTCCATCCAATCCACCTCATTACACCCTATCTCTACCTAGAGCTAGTTCTATCCAGTCCCCCTCATTATACCCTATCCCTACCTTGAGCTAGTTCTGTCCAGTCCAACTCATTACAACCTATTCCTACCTTGAGCTAGTTCCATCCAATCCACCTCATTACACCCTATCTCTACCTAGAGCTAGTTCTATCCAGTCCCCCTCATTATACCCTATCCCTACCTTGAGCTAGTTCTGTCCAGTCCAACTCATTACAACCTATTCCTACCTTGAGCTAGTTCCATCCAATCCACCTCATTACACCCTATCTCTACCTAGAGCTAGTTCTATCCAGTCCCCCTCATTATACCCTATCCCTACCTTGAGCTAGTTCTGTCCAGTCCAACTCATTACAACCTATTCCTACCTTGAGCTAGTTCCATCCAATCCACCTCATTACACCCTATCTCTACCTAGAGCTAGTTCTATCCAGTCCCCCTCATTATACCCTATCCCTACCTTGAGCTAGTTCTGTCCAGTCCAACTCATTACAACCTATTCCTACCTTGAGCTAGTTCCATCCAATCCACCTCATTACACCCTATCTCTACCTAGAGCTAGTTCTATCCAGTCCCCCTCATTATACCCTATCCCTACCTTGAGCTAGTTCTGTCCAGTCCAACTCATTACAACCTATTCCTACCTTGAGCTAGTTCCATCCAATCCACCTCATTACACCCTATCTCTACCTAGAGCTAGTTCTATCCAGTCCCCCTCATTATACCCTATCCCTACCTTGAGCTAGTTCTATCCAGTCCAACTCATTACTACCTATTCCTACCTTGAGATTGTTCTATCCATTCAAACTCATTACAACCTATCTCTTTCCGGTCCATTCTAATGCTATCCTCCCATCTGCGTCTGGGTTCTTCCAAGGGTCTCTTCTTAGGTCTACCAATCAATTCCATGAACACGGTTCTAGATTCTCCCATTCATACTGCATGTCCTGTTCACCGAAATCTACGACATTTGAGTATCTTAACAATGTCTTGTGATGAGTACAGGGTATGTAAATCATCCTTATATAAACTCCTCCCCTCCCCAATATCTTCATCCATTCTTGTACCAAATATATTCATAAGCACCTTGTTTTCGAAAACCCTAAATTTATTTTCGTCATATAAGATAAGATACCATGTTTAACACCCGTAAAGAACAGCCGGTAAAATTATTGTTTTTTATATTCTGAGTTTTACATTCCTTGACAGCAGGCGAGATAATATTGTCTAATAGGACTAGAAAATATTAATTTATAGTATTAAAAAAAAAAGAGTTTAATGTGAAATTAGCTCAATATTTCAGCAACGTTACATAAGATATATTCTATTTCTGTTATTGGATAAAATGTTTAGTACAATAGTCGGGCCTTCTCTTAGCAAACAAAATTAATATTTAAATATCCCTACAGAACATTTTAAAATGTCTGAGGATTGTACTAATGTTTTTAAAGCTTCATAACTGCCATTTCTATAAGACAAAATAGTGTGTGGGATATCTACCTCCAAGCAGTCGGCGCCCTTAGTTTGCGGATCGCCACTTATCGACCTGAGGAGTAATAATGATGCAAAAATCTTTCCGGAGTCAGATCTGTCGTTCAACTGGAACGAATCCACCCGAGATATCTTACCGATTCCGCTTTTTTATTTATTAATACTTTTTAACGTGGAGTTATATAACGGAGTAATAATTAGGTAGTGTTTTGGAGAGTAACTAGAGTAAATGCACTCGCATTTTTATATAGAGGAAATAGGAAACTCATATTGAAAAATGTGAAAAAACTACCCATTAGTATATTCCAATTGTCATAGGAAGGACCGTTAAGAAACTACAAACATATTTTTTATGGCCAATATTGGTAGCATTGTGCTAATTTATTAAGGTTATTTTTTAGGTATTGATAATACCTTTCAAAAGTAACAACTACAGATTATATGAATATAAGGTCTATGAATGCGTTATAATAGATCTAGTAGTTTTTCTAACTCTTTCTATGAAAATTGGACAAAACACCAGGCCAAGATTTAAACCTCAACCTTCTCATTGCATGTAATTCAGTTTATAGCGAGCCTCACGCCTTAGAACGCGCGGCCACCTGTGCGTGTAGCTGCGTTTGCGGCCGTGCTGTGTCGTGTTATGCCGTCGTACTTGGCAATATTAGGGCAGCTGCAGAATGAGAGATTATTGCGGGAAGGTGAAGGATCTAAAGTGGGGTGGGGGGGACTTAATGTCGT
>CABEEJ010000882.1:64050-74342 GCA_901482245.1 Timema douglasi | reverse complement strand
GGGGGGAGGGGGGTAAAGGGCTGCTCGCATCATCTCTAGTGATGAAACATGTTCATAGCGTATGTGTTTGGTACAGAACCCCTGTGTACGCTAGTACCGATATATAGTATGATTCAAAATAAATTAAATATATCTTTTTTCTTTCCGTAAAATTTAATCGTCAAGCTATGTGTATGAGCCCTATTCATTTTCATTTCATTTTATTTATTTGAGGTATTTAACGTTCACTTTCTGAACTGACTGATTAAATCAGTGCACGACTTATAAACTAGCTTAAATCTAGAACAGGCCCAACAACCAGCCTAGAGGATAACTCATCACTGTGAAAGGGGAAACCCACATAAATACATACATACATACAGATACATTTTTTGGCCATGCCAGGAATCAAATACGGGATGCTCAGTTTAGCAGACAGACACGCTATCGACTGAGCTAAGGTGTCGGGTTATCAACAAAATCTCTCATTGATATATCCCCGTGATAAACATAGATTGGTATGTTTTCAAATAATAACGAAACTACACTGCTAAAAATAGTGTGTATAACCTAAACAAGTAGTAAGGCGCGGTGCTAAAAAGAAAGTCAGGATGATTTCTTCTCATTACAACTTTGGTTTGCCACAGATTAAATTATAATTTGTTTTTTGTAACAAATGTTAATGGTTACGTGGTTAGTGTGTGTGTGTGTGTGTGTGTGTGTAGTTTCACTGACCTCGAATAAATGAACCTTTTATCAATGATTCATTTTTACTTTTACTTTTTCTCAACCCCTCGAAGAGAGAAGCATTGTGATCGCAAAAAAGAGTTAAAAAAAAAATCGAACAATGGATTTTGATTAAATGTTGGCGTTTCATGACACCCTGAAACCGAAAAGTGATTTTCGCTATGCCATCCATCTATATCTCAGCCTATATCTGAAGCCATTCTACCGATTGGGCTAAAACTTGATACTTAGGGTTTCCATAAGGTTTCCCCAAAGCGATTTTGAATTTGATATCCAGCTCTTAACTTAAGAGTAGTTTACTGAAGAGCAAAAACAAAACAAAATCTCTTTTTTCATAATCCGGTATAACGATTTTTATTAAATTTGGTATCTTTAGATCTACATTGTCTAACATTGTAAACCAAATGGCAGCTCTCGTTTTCCTATGAAAATGGCTTTATGGGTACTTTAAATTAGCATTGATGACCTGGTGATCTAGGGGTAAGGTGTCGGACATATGTACTGTGGGTCCGGTGTTCAATCCTCGGTCCCGGCACAGATTTATCTGATTACCAAACCCTTCCTTCATTTCTGACAAGATGTGTATTAATCACAATATGTGATTGTGGGTAATGCCAGGCCTCCACCGTGGTTCGGATTCCATGTTAAACTGTAGGTCCTTCATTTCATCTCACAATAACCCTATCATTACACATTAGCGTAAGTGCGTACAACCTGAACGGGTAGTAAGACGCAGTGATAATAATAATAATAGGCTGTATTAGCACAAATTTACAATTTTGTTCATATCTACTTAACTATTTAAAATACGAAATAACTTATCATTGTAAGATTGTAGTAGGCCTAATATTACAAATAAAACTATTTTACTTGGAATATAGTTTTGTAAAATCAGTAGTTTCTGGGATACAAACAAATATATACTTTTTTAAAGAACTCTTTGAAAACAAGAATTGATTGTTTTGCTCCTTGATGGACATCCTCTTTTCTCAATGTCTTTGTAACAGTGGATATTATTTAATTTATTCTCTTTTGTAGCGTGTTTCTACAAAAATATATTACGTTATTTTGTTTAACAAATCTGACTAGTTTTTAGTAAATGTATATATTTTAAGATAAAAGAGAGGAAAAGTCTGTGCGGCACACCGTACAATTTATTTAAAATTAATCTTTAAATAATAAAAATATAATATTATCTATACGAAAAAGTAAAGTCAAAGCAAGGGTTGATATTTTTAAAACGCTTCCTTCTCCAAAACTTTTTTTTGTTAAAGAAGTTTTGTGCAAATTTTAACATATTTTTCTATCGAATTAATTTATTGTTTATGTTTATGGAATATAATTATTATAAGTCTATAATTCTATCATAGTTTAAAAGCTAAATATAACACATTGACAAATAAGATGATTAATATTTTATTTTATAAGACTTATCTTGGATAACTTAGAACTTATACCTTTGAACACCTTTAAAGATTTGTTATATTAATTTTGAACCTTATGAAATCGACTTCACACCCTTTGTGCTATTTTGTAGCTGCATCCTTCCCCGTCACCTCCTCAACCTATCAGTGATAGCCATGATGATAGCCAATGCGCTTTGCATTTCACTCGATTATAAATAGCTTCCCTCTTCCCCTGAATTTAATGTACGCTCTTTGCTTACAATTTTACTACACAGCGAATCAATTTATTAATTCCATTTGGTCATTAAATTGTAGACATTTTTTCCGTATTATCCTGTATTTGCGCGAGGTCACCTCCCGCCCTTTTCCTCTCTCCCTTTTGCTTAATCCTCACCCCAATGAAGATCGGAGTTGTGCTGCGAAATCTCTCACGCACCTGGACCTTAGGGGGTTCCAGACCAGAGGGGGAGAGGGGGGAAAAAAAGGGAGGAGATTATTGTGATGCAAAGTGAGGCTGTGCTCCCTCGGTACCCGACGAGCTGTAGAGAGGGGAGGGGGGAGCTATCCCCATAGCAAACAAATAAATCCCCAGGTGCGATGCCTAGAGGGATACTATACAGCCCAAAATAAAAAAAAAATAGGGTCCTAAGATTTGAAGGGCAAACAGAAGGACCATCATCGATGTGCGCTTTGAAAAATCTTCTTGCGAGAAAGAGAGAGTGAGATAAGAGATATTTCTCCCTTATCTTCCTAAAAAAAAAGGCTAGGCTAGGGAGGATAAGGGGTGAAAGCAGCGCACAAAGTTTCGGCACCTGTGGGCCCCTAATCCACATATGGGTCCATGGATTTTTTTTATAGGGGAGGGTGGATGGGACCAATAGTGGGGGTCCTCGATCTCCAGTAGCTGCTGTCGAAGTGTTTAACCCCTCCCTCCAGCCCTGATTCTCTCCTCTTATTAACATCAAACCGTCCTCATCGTGAAACCTCCCATGGGCCTTTGTGAAGTCCTTCGCGCTGGTGGGGTTTTTTTTCAACGGTAAGAGGAAACCCTCTTCCTGTCAAGACAATTTTTTTTTTATCATACACCCCTCCACCCCGTTTGAGTTCTTTACCTTAAAGCTTGTTCTTCAAGTTGCTGAGACTAGGTAAGGAGTCTTCGTTGATCTTTCCCCGCTCCCTCTTTTGCCTGAAGGGAGTGTCAGAACATTTCACATGTCCTTGGCAAGTCCTCTTGGAGGACTGTGGGAAGTTGATGCCCGCTCTCACGGTTAAAAGATCGAGCTTGAACCTGAATGAGACCGCGCTCGCTCTGTCCGTAATCGAGGACGAGGCTCGCGTTGTTTCGCCTTCCCATTGAGGTATTTTTTAGGTGTTGTATGGATAGAGCATTTGTCTTCGGATGTCGGGGACGTTTAAGGATGGCTCCCGATCTTCCTATCACACAGGGACACGTGTTTACAGTACTTCCCATGACAAATAGCAAATTGGCATTTTATTCTAAAGCTCTATAAGTTTGATGATATTTCTTAGTAAACATTCAAACAAAAATGAGAGATTTTGTTTCTCGATGCTAGCAAAATGCATTGCTTAGACATGGCAGTCTTAACATGAGAGGAAAAACGGTTTCTCTTAAACAGGGCCAAAAATACTACTTTAAACGTTTGATCCTAAACTGTGAAAATAACTTATAACTATGTATATTGTTGTTTAGTAGCTGTTAGGATTGTTTTTTGAAAATATGTGATCAATGTAACAAACAGAAAAATTGTCATTCACAATTAAAAACTACAAAAAATGTAGTCGAGATTTATTAATTACGGAATTTGTTTGAAATAGGATATTATTTTTTCTTTCTAAGTTTTCAAAATGTGGGACATGCCGTATTGATATTGGTATAGTTAGAGGTTTAAATTTGAAATTTCCTGAAAATTTTACCATGTGATATCTTGTGATTCACTAATTATGTAAAGGCAGAACCTAGAGTATATATTCTACATATATATAGTCCATATACAAACATAAAATAGTGTGTTGAGAGAAGGATGGGATAGCGGGGGGTGCTAAAGTTGTAATCAAATATTTAAATCAACTTTACCGTTATTTTAATTATCTATGGATGATTTACTGAATAAGATGTGTGTAAAGTAAATACATTTATCAGTAAAATTTAAGCTCATTGAAACCCAGGTAAAGAAGATGCTTTCTTTAAGGCTTTGATTAAAATATTTAGGTAATAACATACGTGGCTTACAGCAGACTCGATGTTAGAGACACATTCAACTTTTAAGCGTTGTAGTCGATATGCGAGTGTGAGAATAGCATTGGAATTGACTTTATGGATTTTATTGTAATTCATATTATATTGGTTCTAATGAGGACGTCTTCAGAATAAATTAAACTGAAGTGTAGGCTCTACAACTTGGGATATATTGACCGCATTCGTAACTATTTAAATTGCTGGAAAACTTTTAAGGGCCGGTCCTATGACTCCTGGATAGATATTAATCTGGCCGTTAAATATTTGTATCTGGTTGATAAGTTAAAAGTGCGTCTTATGACCACCTGATAGTATTTATCTGCCAGATAAAATGTATTTATCCATCACATTTATATCGGGAGGTTTAACTACCTGATAACTTTTGATCTGAAAGTTAAAATTGGCGTTGTCATAGTGATGCATTTTTTTAATGAGGTTTCACCTATTAGAATATGATTTTAGGTTAAAATCTTGGTTCACGTGTTTAATAGGCACAGACCCAAGTTCAAGCTATATATAAAGTTAGAACATTTAATTGACACATTTTATAAAAACAGATATGCTATTTGTAGATTTATAGTTATATAATAACAAATTATTTAAATATGCGTACAATAAATTATACTTTTTAAACGTTGTACAAAACTATTGTCCACATTTTGGCAGACACCGAAATTTGTTCTTGCAAGACAATCTAGCTTCTGCACCCACGTGACGCCACCTGTCTACACGCACTCGTTTGCCGCCATTATTTAACACATGTTGAGCCACTAGCCAGGCTGTAGCGGTAGCAGCAGGGTTTTAGAACGCATGTGCACACCAGTAAAGATATTACCAACCTTACGTTTTCCACATAACAATTTATTTACCCTACAGATAGCTATCCGGCATATGAATTCAGTTCATAATACGCGTAAAATATTAAAGTGGCTGATAACCTTTATCTAGTCGCTAACTTTAACTTCCCCACAGCAATATTTATCCGGTATTCGTAATACTGGCGCTAAGAACATCCTTATTGAAAATTTTGCAGGACAGACAAATTTTCCGTCCCAGATCTTTAGCCATATATTTCTTATTAGCGGAGTGTAAAAAGTGATGTAAACATATAGGTAAATAGTCGTTACAGTCCTCATTTATTTACGGATTTTAAATGTCTCAGAACCCTAAGGACTTGCTCTTGTCTTGACATAAAGCCTATTGTGCGCCGTAAATATCCTCTGAAAGCCATATAAAATTTTTCTAGAACAAGTAACCAATACAGTTAGATCAACCAATGTTGTCAAAATGTCATCATTTTATTCATAAGAGTTGAAGAAATAAACACAATCTATCAAAAGTTATAGCTGAAGACCATCTGATTTGGCGTATTAAAAAATGAATTTATTTTAAGATTCTCTTTGGAATGTATGATCTCTTCTTATTGCGAACATAAGTTTGAGAGGAATAGGGATCCTTTTCAGTGAGTCCAGCACTAGTATTCCTTACTGGTGATATATATAAATTATCATTACATGAATGATATTACAAACTGGATAGTTTTTTCGACAAGAATAGATGGATTAATAGAAAATAGAAGATAACAAATTAGTTTAGTGATCTTACACAATACAATAATATTTACTACGAAGAAATGTCTCGCACTTACTACTAACTATTTTTCCCATAAATTTTATGTGAAAATAAAATACATTTTAGTGATCTATTTAATCTTCATTACTGTATAAGTTATATATTCTTTGTCATTCATTTAATGCCTATTCAGCATAATAATGGCTTATTTTAACTTAATCTTTAAACAAACGTGAGAAATTTAGAACATTAATTGCAGCTTGCAGCTAATGTGAGCAAACCTAATTTCAAAATGAGACATTTCCGATTAATTATTTAACATTTCTGCTGACTGATTGTTGTTGACTAAACATATTTTCTTTTCGTATGGGTTTGACAAATAAAATACATTTCTTTCAACATGTATAACCCTAATTTATGTTTTCAATCCAACCACTAGCTTATATTGGATATTTGGGTGTTTGGCCAAGTTCTTAACAATGTTTGATACACATTAATTGAGTGCAAGATCATCACTTTAGATCCGGAAACATCATGACTACGCTACCAGAGATGTGAAATACAAGATTTGGATAGAAGTGGCAATTGCAATAGTGAAAGTTTGGGATGGATTGAATAAGGTAATAATTTATTTAACTGAATAAAATACTAAATCTTACAATATTATGCAATAGACCAGGGGTCCCCAATCCTATGCCCGCGGGTGTCATGGCGCCCACCGAGCCTTTTGCGTCTGCCCGCCACTTTTTGACCACAACTGGAAACTTCTTAACTAATTATTTTAATCCGTCACTTTTACGACAAAAATCAAGTTTGTGTTTATCTCCAGGTATGCTGTTCTCAAGAAGTTGGTGATTGAAAGCCCCTTCTTTCCAATACCTCCCTCTCATTCCTCTTTCTTTGCCAGCTCATTTTCAAAGTGTACTTTATTACTAGGAACTATCATTCTACTCACTAATACTATGCTAATACTTACTATTTCCTTTGTAAATATCTTGACATGGGGTATAACCAGCTTTGTTGCCTGAATAAACACAGAATAAACATATATTTTTAAAATGTACCTAAGCACCAAAATGGTAGTGGCTTGTTAAATATTTTCTTGTGTATTTATTTTGTTCTTATTAAAATGGTAAATAAAGCAATATTTTATTTATTGACATTGAATTTTGTTTTGGTGAAAATTGTTTCAATTGTTTCAACTGATTTTGGACTAACTTTGTGTGTATACCATTTGCGTTATTTTATATGCGAATTAAAAAAGATAAATTAAACTAACTTTTTTTTAAATAATATGTATTTTTGTGTGTGTGTGTGTGTGTTATTTGCATTATGAATTATGTTCGGCTATACATTTAGTTGAAAAAATGATTGTTGCCCGCCGCACTACCGTTAGTTTTAAATGTGCTATAGGTGACCTGGCGGTCTAGGGGTAAGGTGTCAGACTTCTATGCTGGCGGCCGGGGTTCAATCCTCGGTCCCGGCAAAGATTTATCTGATTACCAAACCCTTCCTTCACCTCTGACAAGACATCTTGTGAATGTGGGGAATGCCAGGCCTCCACCGTGGTTCGGATTCCACGTTAAACTGTAGGTCCTCCATTTCATCTCACAATCACCCTACCATTACACATTAGCGTAAGTGCGTATAACCCGAATGGGTAGTAAGACGCGGTGCTAATAATAATAATAATAATAATAATAATAATAATAATAAAATGTGCTATAAGGTACAAAAAGGTTGGGGACCTCTGCAATAAACAAACGAACAAACAACCACAAGATTGAAATGCTTGTCAAGGGCTTGTAGCGCATAGGTTGTTTTAAAAAAGAGTAGTTCCATTGGGTATCAAATATTTTCTAGTACCGTAAACTGAACGATAAATAGCAATTTTATATGTTATACTGAGAACATTATAATATTTAATGTTTTCTTCTACAAATATGATTTTTAAATTGTTATTTTTACATTTTGGAATACTTTTTAGGACCTCTACGAACATACATGACGGAACAGATAACACAAACGTGATTGAAGAGGATGAAAATTCCACCCAGACGGGTATAAAAACACCCACTCCACATCAAAACACCTCAACCCCCAAGAGGAATCAAACGGAAAGTAAAATCGTTTGAGGAGAAAGTAGTGGAACACCTCAAAGCGGGTAAGGTGCACACAGAAGATGATGATGCTAATAAGTTCTTAGTGTCTCTTTTGTCCATGATCAATAAACTTCTAGACAATACCGAACTATGGGCCCGCTTGAGAATGACTGAAGTCATGCAACAGGCCCTACATTCTGGCTCCCAATATCCGATAGGCTCACGGCAAACTCTATTCAACTATCCTCCTTATGTGAACATAGCCAACCTTCAACCATCCTTCACGTGGAAATCTCAACCACCCTTCATAATCTCCCTTCATCCATCATGTTAATGTTAATCAGGGCCAAGCGATGCCTTTAGACCAACTACCATCACTTCTCCATCAACCCAGCCACCGATCAGTGGCTCAAGCACTCCAACACAACCAAGAGCAATCACCAACATTGGTACTTGAGAGCGAGTAAAGTGTATTTAGTGTTTTTAGTGACCTTACTAACAGTTGGAACACTATTTCAGTATTTAAAACTTGTATTTTATTTTTATGAATATTATTCCAGGTAGATTTTACAAAAAAAAAAAAGATATTTATGATGTAAAATAAAGTGTTGTATAATATAGTTCTTCACAACAATGTTATCAGATTTTAAACAACAAGTAAACTTCATCAACTAAACTTAAACTCATTATAAAATATAGAGATAAAAAAAACGATCTTTGCCGTTTCTAAGTTCATGAAATTAATTGTAAAACTGTACATGATTAAGTATCTTCCTGATTAATGGGATGGACAGTGTATTTTTTAGATTTACATTTCTTCTTCAGATATCTAGATACTGCTATGGCTAACAACACATCTTCACGCCCTGGTGTCATGATAAGAACTGGTCCTAAAACGCGACGTCTGGTCGTTAAAGCGTAGCCAGGAGAAATTAAGTGTATTTCACGTGACCTGGTCGTCGCGTTATGAACGCAGCGTCCAGGTCGCAAGCGTGGCTTATATTTATAGGTCATATAAATATCCTTGAACAATAGACATATATAACAAATTATTTACAATATTATCTATATATCTACATATAATAAAACTAAAATATGCCTGTATATTCGAGTTTATATTTGTCTGTTGTGAGTAACTCAAAAAATGCTCATAGGATTGAGATCTTCTGTTGTATTCTTTAATTTTCAGAATACAGAATAAGTTATATCTATATATTTTTCATCAGCCAGCGAAGCAGTGTCGAACCAACCGACTTTTAGAGTGGTTACATTTGCATCTTATATTTTTAACTATCCCAATATATTTATTAACTTTTAGTGTCTACATCTTCTTTATAAGTCTCCTTGACAACGAGGCATTTGAAAAGATCAACAAACTAATTATGTATCTCATTGGCGACAAGTGTTTTGGAATGGAAACAAACATTCTACTAAATCCATAGAGAAACTACATTTTGTGTTGATTAATTTATATTCACATTTGTAGGCAAATCGTGTTTCTTTAGCAAGTATAGCTTATTATTATCATTATTATTATTAGGTGTTCTGTCTTACGACAGATCCATTCCGTTTGTCGGTGAACTTAGACGATAGTTTATATGCGTCAACAGGTAAGTAAGTTATTGACGCTTATACTAAATATAACTGTACTCAAATTGATGGTTGGAAAAGTAGACCTTACTAGTAAATAGTAAACTACTTATGATTTCTTCATTGTGAATGTGACATCAAATAATTAAGGCTATGGACCAATCAGGCATCAAACCGTCTAAGAATGGAGATAGATAATTTATTCTCACCTAAATTCAATGAGAGAATAATCCCACAAGCCAACTCGACCTGCTAATTGTAAGCACTAAAGACGTTAAAAATGGCATCTTCTCATTAGCGTATTTAGAAGTTAAAGAACCTCTTTGCTTTTACTCTTTTTTTACCACCCTTTCTAACAAAAATCCCCTTAAGCCAACATTTCATTATTTTTTCTTCTTGCATTTTCCTCCCGTGTTGACGCTCGAAGAAAGAAGGCACTGCATACCAGGCAAAGAGAGTGGGCCCAATGAAAAGCCTACATCAGCCAATCAGGGACTGAGATGCCGGGTCTAATGGGGTAATGGCCGCCGGGGACAATTATTCCGAGTAATTAAGTTGGAACTTTTCGCTGTTCTTTTCAGTGGCAGTAGTTGTGGTGGCGGCTGACTCTCGCGGCTCTGTGTGTGTGTGTGTGTGTGT
>CABEEJ010000882.1:38946-62990 GCA_901482245.1 Timema douglasi | reverse complement strand
AAGATCTAGGGTTTTGAATGTCAGTAATTATCGGCCTGGGGAAGAAGATATTTCCAACTAGCTCTTTACCCTAGACAGGGGCTGTCCAAACCTTGTTTCGTGGGCCTATGAACATAAGACTCCATCCTTGTAAGATCTAGGGTTTTGAATGTCAGTAATTATCGGCCTGGGGAATAAGCTATTTCCAACTAGCTCTTTACCCTATACAGGGGCTGTCCAAACCTTGTTTGGTGGGCCTATGAATATAAGACTCAATCCTTGGTTTTGAATGGCCATATTTATCGGCATGGGGAAGAAGCTATTTTCAACTAGATCCCTACCCTAGACCGGAGCTGTCCAAACCTTGTTTTGTGGGTCTAGGAACATAAGATACCTTCCTTGGAATATCTAGGGATTTGAATGTCAGTAATTATTAACCTGGGGAAGACAATGTTTCCAATAATCTCTCTTAAACCCCAGACAGGGGCTGTCCAAACCTTGGTTAGTAGGCCACGAAACATACTGTCCAATTTTAATAGGAAGACAATTTAGAAAATACAAACACTTTTTTTTTCTGTCAACAGTGATAACATTTTACTATATTATGAATATTATTTCATATTATATCAAAAGTCACAGTTTCAGATCAAATGATTTGACTTATTATTATATTAGAATTATTTTTTTAGTAGCTTTGGCAACTGTTAAGTACTGTTCTTTCTGCCAGAATCCTACTTTTTAAGGATACCCTCCTTGGGAGATTTGGTTGTCAATGTTTTTTTTAAATACCCAGGGACATGTATCTATTTTTCCCACTGCGTTTCACTAGCAGTTTGGATTATCTGTATACATATTAATTGCATTAATGTGGTAGTGATGAAGAAGAAAGTATTTAAAGGAAACATAAGCGCATTTGCGTAGAGGGAGAGGGTGAAACCATTAAATGACTTCAGTACATCTGGCCAGGATTCAAACTCTGACCTGTCCATCACTAATAAACCAGACTAATCGAGCTTGATACAACCCTGTGCCCACCTACGTGGGTGGGAAAGTGTTGTCTCTAATCTATTATCTCTCACTTATATAATATAAGAGGTTTGTTTGTGTGTTTCGTGTGTTCGTGATAAACTTGTAACCGCTGGTACACTTTAAACAGTATTTTCATTTATGTGTTCCTTATACTCTCAAGACGGAACCTAGACTGTATTTTTTCCTGTTAAATTCCAAATAAAGTGGAGTGTTTTTCAAAGATCCTCTCTTAAGAATGTGTAGGGAACACGAGTTAAGGGTGGTAATTTTGCAGTTTTTATATCGAAACCAATAAATCTGTTTCTACTGGATAAACAGGGCTTATTTTCTTCACATGGTGACCTCAACAACTCTTGAATATCGTCAAGGGTGTCCTTGAATTTAATTACAACTTTTTTTCTTCATTTAAAAAAGGATTGTAAAAGAAGGAACTATAAAAAATTTGGCATCTGGATGTTAAACGTCTTAATTTGATATAGTGTTGATGCGGCTTACCCATTCGAAGAACGGCTCAAAATGCTAGTATGTCATGTATATCTTATAGGTAAAATCGAAAAAACTTCAAAGTTGAACCTACACTACCCGCATAGGTGGAAACACGGGCAGAAGCGTCAAACTCATCAGCTCATCTATAGTCTGGTTTCCTGGTGTTAGGACTGGAATCCCTGCAGATTTAACTAGGGTATTTTTCTCTAAATGGTTTTACACTACCTTAACGTTAATGTGGATACATTTACTATACCTAGCCTGCTAGCGTAGTCAAAAAGCACATAGCAAGGACGGTTAGTAAGACAGAAAATTTGGTTGAGACTCAAGTTCGAATCCTGACGTCTTACCTACAAAGCCCATACGCTCCGCATCCTTATAATCACCAAGTCCTTAGAAATGTAAATCACGTCTACACAGTCCATATCCTTATCCGTAATCCCGTGACCTTGCCAACCAATGAAAAAGTTGGAAACAACGTCCAATTAAACTCTTTGAAAGAAAATTTTCTAGAGTTAGGCGCAAAAAGACGTCATCTGCGAGGCAGATGATATCACAACTGGACAATTATTAACAAAAGTAACTTCACAACTTATTTTGATAAAACGCACAGAATAGAATTCATTTGACAGCTAATATATTTAAAACATGAGCAAGCTATTATAATTGCTATGATAATGCCATTGCTGCTTTAATTTCGATGCGCGCGCATGCTTACTTTGCTGTGATTGGTAGTCCTTAGCATTCCATATAGAAAGTTAAAATTGAGTCAACTTCTATGGAGTTATAAGGACTATGTAGACAGTGGAATTTGTTAGTGTGGATTTTACATCTTATGGATTACTACGCACCTTACGGATACGGAATCTGTAGATGGGGCATAAAACCCCTTCTACAAATTCCGTGGCCGTAAGTCCGTAGGTTCGTAATCTGCAAAAAATCGATGCCACACTATCATGATTTTCTCTTTACAGCGTCCTTATTCTTAAGTTTTCCTTTGTAGAGGTTGGTCAACTTTAACTTTTTAAAGACAGGTCCATACGGAGTACCAATAACAGAAATATGTGCACTCAAATCGAGATAATAGAACCGATGAAAAAGAAAGGTTTCGTTTCTAACTATAAGTTGGATATTTCAAGTCATGATATATATATTTATAAAATAGTAATGTAATATAATGTAGTAATTGTAATCTACATATATATACATACATATATATATGTATGTAGATTACAATTACTACACACATACATATATATTAATTTCACTTAACTTAATTTCAAATACATCCTGAACGTTATCTAAGAAAAAGTAGTTTTAGGTTATTGTATTGATTAGCTTACTGGTTAGCGGTTGCTCCTTGCTGTAGAGATTTTCTATCGAAGAGTTTAATAAATGGATGAGGATTCCGATTATCTCATTGGTTGGCATAGTCACGTGATTAAGAATACGGATTGTGAATACATGAATAGAATTTCAAAGGACTACGGACTTCAGGAGTCTTCATCCTTTCGCCAGTCAAACTTAGGACTACGAATCGCGGACATGCGAAAATCAAATTTGTAGAGGGCGCTTAACCAGGTTCAATAAAGTATTGGAGGGATTCTTTCATCCTTTCTCCAGTCAAACTCAGGTGCATTTAATCTTATATACCCTTGTCCCTCCTACTTCATTCAAATGTGTTGTTAATAAACTTTGAATTAAACGTATCACATTTCTTTAAAATTCGTTGCTCCATCTTGTTTACAAAACTATATTATGCAACGACAAATTTTTAAAAATATTAGCATTTCAGTCGAGTTATTTATCACTATGTATATTAACATTTTTGGGAGTTATTGTTATATTTATTTATATTGAATCAGATTATTATTATTATTATTATTATTTTGCTTGTCATCAGGCACTTACTTCATAGAATCGACACCTCAGAGAAAGAAGTATTCTGCTCGTCAAAGAAATCGAACACGTGATTTGAATAAATATCGACTTTTCATGACCATGTGAAACTGAAAAAGTGGTTTTAGCGTTTTTGTTTGTCTGTATCTTGGCCTAGAGATGAAACAATTTTACCGATCAGGCTAAAACATGGTACCTAGGATTTTTTATAAGGTTGCCCCGAGAAGTCTGGGAGTTAAATATTTAACCTATCGCTACTCCCTATTCCCGTGTCAGGATGGCATAGTGGGTTGGTTGGTAAGCGGCAAATAACTGTGAGGTTCGTTTGGATCTTGTTTATTTAAATATATTAATTACTTTATGAGTGAATACATTTTATGTAGGGTTTATAAATAGAAATAGTTTAGTGAAAGGTCCTTATTCTATCAATATCCCTACTCAACAGTTCCATGTCCTGACCTATCTTGCGTGTATAGCTCTAACTGGTGTTGAACACCCGACCGCCCAGTGTTGCGCATTTGCTGTCTAACTCAAACTTTCAAGATGGGTTAGGGCGTCCTCCTCCGTACTGAACAGGGACTCAAGCTGTGAGATATTCTCACCACAAGTTGCTGTAACTTGCTAGCTGAGTTTGTAGAGCACTTTGAAGTAGCCCTTTAAGGCCCTTGGCCCTGCAGAGTGCTAGTCTAAAACCTATTTTGTGGGATGGTGGGTGGGAGGGTGAAAGGTGTGGCGTGGCTTCACAGCCAACCAAAGTATCTTTCCGCGCCAACAAGAACAGATGGATCACGGAAACAGAAGATTGTCGCTAGCTACCGCACAGGTTTTGCGGACAAATCCTACGTTTGGAAATATCAGTTTTCTTGAGAAAAAGTGAAATCTTTATGTTAATATTTTCAACACCCCTTCTAAGATAATGTACCAATGTTTATTAATTGTTACATTTTTTTATTTTTTGATATGAAGCCGGAAGTTTTCTATTGAAAAACTGTCCAAATTATTGATATTTGATCACTGTTAAGGTTATAGAGGAGGTGTGTCTATATAAAGTATAACTTAACCAACATGATTCTATTCTTGAACAAACCGTTTCCTAAAAGAAAATTGCAAAACCGTTAAAATTCTTGAATATAACCGTTTGTTCCCGTGGCTCTGCGTTTCCACTCCAAATAAAAAGGGTCAATCGCCTTAACAACTGGCGTCCTTACCTCTTGAAATGGTCTAAAAAAATCGCTATTACATACCAAAAAAGGAGGGGTGTTTCTCCTAAGTTACTAGTTTTTACCAATACTCCATGTTATGTTAGTCAGCAAAACAATTATGTTTTTGAAAACATGACCTGGTACGAATACGTGACTGCTGACTCAGGACCCTTTAGAGTATGAGTTTTTAGGCTTAGGTCCTTCTTACATTCTCTAGATTACCTAAGGATGCAAGCTATGACGAACCCTAAAATAAAGTGTAGTTTACTAAATACAAAAAGAAAATAAATATTTTTTCGAAATTAACTTTAATGATTTTGATTAAAATTCGTACTTAGATACTGTGTAACATTAAAAACAAAATGGCAGGTCTCATTATCCTATGAAAATGATTTTAATGGGGAAATATACAATTTTGAACATATATTCGCAAGTATTTGAGATAATAAATCACTTATCATTGTAATGTTGTAATAACCTACAATTAAAAATATTAATCTTCGATTTGAAATATATTTTTATAAGACCAATAATTTTTTAGCTATAAGAAAATATAATTTTCTTATGGAGAACTTTGAAAATAATCTGATATTGATTGTAATGCTCTTTGGTGGACAGTTATGAAAAAAAAATGTCTCGGTGTTTCTGCAACATTGAATATTAATATAATATATGCTCTTTGGTGGAGTGTTTCTGCCACAATGTATGAATTATTAGTTCATTTCACAAATCTTACGAGTTTTTTGTAAATATCTCTATTTTAAAAGATAAAAGAGAGATAAATTCTGTATAGTGCATCGTACAATTTCTTTTAATATTTTAAATTATCGATCTCAACAATGCTTTTATATTAGCTATTAATATCTTACTTCGTTGTGATTGTTCTATTACTTTTTCTTATTAATAAGCTTTATATATTATACAAGATTAAACATAATTTTTTATAAAGCTACATATTTCAAAGATAGTTTAAAATTATTAATATTATAAAAATAAATAAGCTAAATAATGTGTCTCTAATAATCAATGTCAAGAACATACCTTTAAAAATAGCAAACGGTTTTTTTCTGTTTAAGTAAAGTAATAGAGCTGTGAATGATGTGTTTAAGCTTATTTTAAAAGTACCCCCTATACTTTATTTGAGTAGAATTACGTTATATAAATAAGTTTCCGGTATTGTAAATCAAGTCCTGAGATATTTAAAAAGCATGGCTTATTAAATGCCTTGTAAATAAATGTTTGGTCTTGTTGGTTCTTCTGAATTTTCCGTGAAACAACCCCTCTTCTTTAAAGCTCCCCCCTCCTACGTGGTTTTATTGGTTGAGCTGCCTCATAACATTCCTGGTATTAAAGCAGGGGGACGTGTTTGGGGTTTGGGTGTGTAGGGGGCTAGGGTGGATACGAACAACCGCAATATTAAATATGTTCGTGGGTGCGAAGATAAAAAAACCACGCTGGAACGCAAACATAAGACCTGCGACACACATGCCAACCGAGAGAGAATGAGGTTTCATAGTGTGCTTATTACGTTGACACCCATCAGAGTCATAGGAGGGGAAATAAAGCACATACTTCATGGCTGAACAGACATGGCGTGGCGTGGCTTGTTGCCAAGCTATGCAGAGTTTAGTGGCGTGTTGTGGAGTAATACTAGGGTAGTAATAGCTTTTTTTTTTTAATTCACTTGTATCACAATCTGATACGTAAGGGCTATCCACAAGACTAGTCCTGATAGCTGAATAAGATGACAACCTGGATATGGGAATCGAACACAGGAGTTTTGGCTTTGTGCACCAATACTCGATTAATTCTAGTAGAACATTGGCGCGCAAATATAAAGGTCCAGAGTTCGATTCCCGAGTTCAGGCTACCATTTTTCACTTAATTGAATAAGAATAGCTTGTTTAAACAGTGCCTATGGTATGTCATCATCCACTCGGTCTTCATATAAACAATCATTCACAGGTTCTGTTGTACATTCCTCGCGTAGGAATGTATTTTCGTCGATACCTGGCCACTTATTGGTGTTCTGATGAAAGATGAGAACAACTCACAGCTACAATTTAGATTAGCACTTCTTACCTTAACAGTACTCCCATACCATGCCACTGCTCTAATATATACTATGATAACACCCCAGATGATGGCTTTTGTAATTACAGCCAAAACGTCCCAGGTTATTTATCATTCCTTCAGCGTGGTTCAAGCCCGAAAATATTAGTTTTAAATCCTCTAAAGATCTTCTTGAGACACCTAATACTCCAACATTTTCCGGTGGAGGGCCACTATAACTTTCTTTTTACTTTCTCGTTATCTTACAAGTAGGGGAAGTATTGTTATCGTCAAAAAAATTGAGCTCGAGATTTTGATGAATCTTGACGTTTCATGACTCCTTGAATCCTAAAAAGTGGTTTTTGAATTTACATTTATCTGTCTGTCTGTCTGTACCTCTGACTAGAGCCTTAACTATTTTACCGATCGGGCTAAAACTAAGCATATAGGGTTTTCATAGGGTTGCCCAGAGGTGGAATTTTTTGAATTGGATATCTAGCCCTAAAATTAAGGGTAGTTTAATAAAGGGCTAAAAGAGAAAAAGTCGATTTTGTTTAAAATTCGTATTTAGGCGTTAATTAAGATTATAAATAAACCCTCCTGTTTTCCCTAAGCCTATCCGACCTGGATTCGAACCCCAACATTCCTGTTGACAGATACCAATAGCAATGCGAGTCTAGCATATTGAACTGCCTGGCTCACAGGGCTCGGGTAACAAATGCTACTTGTCTTGTCATGTCCATCAAAATCAAATTTCTGATTCTAGAGTTGGGTGCATAGTTCCTGGTGTGCCATCACGAGCTAAGTTGATTTGTCATCATCTCTTTTAAGTTTGTATGCTTATACTTTAAAGCCAATTTAGTAATTGTCAGTGACTTGAGTTATCCTATATCCCAGGAGAAAAGTGTGTAGAGGTAGGTTCAATGGAAGTACTCCTGCATTCGCCCTTACAAATGTCCAGTTAAATAGTCAGACTTAATACTCCTCAAGTTTGGTGCTATACTAAATACAGTAAGACACATACCTAAAACCACATTAAACTGGCCCCTTACATTCGAGTTTAAGTAGGTGTCGTCTTGAATTTAATATTTTCACCGTACTTGTAGTGTTTTAAGTAAATTTGACTACGAAACTGGCTCATTACATTCGAGTTTAAGTTGGTGTCCTTTTTTGTTTTTAATACAACACCGTACTTGAGGCGTGCTAAGTAAGTCTGACTATGAAACTGGCCTAAAAAATATGAAAACCTTATTATGTTAGGTTTCATGTGAGGTTTGAAATCATGGCCACGTGCTTATGGAATAGTGCTTTACCATTGAGCTAAATAATTCTAGGCAGCTATAACATACTCGACTAAATAGTTACTGCGTTTTAATAAATGCAGCCCAATTTATTTATTGTAGGAAGAGTCTCTTATAAAATAAAAATTTAGCTTTTTATGGCCAACAATGATACCATTTCACTATATTTTCAGTATTATTTTCCAAGCTACGACAATATGTATAAATCGTGACAGCTGAAGATCACATGACTTAACACATGAAAACGTGAACCTATAATCTAGTAACTTTTCTAGCTGCGAAAATAATTTGACTCCTCTATGTTTCAGTGATGGGATGTGGAATGTTCCCAGATAAAGCAGATCTGGTTAGACCTGTGCCTGTCCCCTTGGTTCCCCATTTGACCAGTCACACGTATAGACTCTAAGGGCCAGTTTCATAGTCAGATTTAGTACGCTTCAAGTGCGGCGCTATACTAAATACAAGACGTCACCTACATGAACTTGAATGGAATGGGCCAGTTTCATATGCGAAACTGGCCCATTCCATTTTGGTCAAAGTAGGTGTCTTCCTGTATTTAGTATCGACTCGTACTTGAGGCGTACTAAATCTGACTATGAAACTGGCCCTAATATTTATATCTCACTTAGAACCATATCTCCGTTTATATCCGTCTATTGGTTGTTTTACCAAGTGTAGATAACATATCACAGGTTCTGTACATGTGTTTATACTATCTCTTCCCACACTGGTGACACTGGTATGTATCCATTCAACACTTCTACATTTCATCCACTCGCTCGTGTTCTACAACCAAACATTTGGGCTAGCTACTAAATTAATCCTTCTGCAACTAAAATCATAGCGGAGTCAGCACTGACTAAATTGACAGCCTCGGTTTACTTTACAATCTCTTTCAAATGGCGATGCTAACTTCGGTTTGACAGTGTCGCCAACAATATTAATACAGCCTGATACTGCAAATACAGCCCCTGCCCCCACCGTCCCCCAGACCTAGTTTAACAGTGTAGCCAACATGAATCACAAGTCTCCTCACGAGGAGCTCTGAAGCCTACTTCCTGTAGGAATAGTTGAGGGATTGACGGGAGGAGAGAGAAAGGGGAGACGAAATTTCAACAGACGCTTGAGGGATTTTCTTCCCGCACTCCTGCCAACTCATCAGCGCGATAAAACCCCCGGAAACTACCCCTTTCCCCCCTATACCTTCCATTTTCTTCCGCCTCCCTCCACAGTTCCCACCATACTTTACATTCGACGATTTCAGTTCATTAAAATCGCTACTAGACCTTGCCTGTATGAAGCCTGCCTGGCATCGCTTGTTTTTCGAACACTACAGTAGGATTTTCCTGCTCGTTTATAAAAAAAAAATACAATTTTTTAAAATCTCTCAACAGTCCTTTTCTTTCAATGTTTTCATCCATACCCCCCACCCAGTTCTTTATCCCTCTTTTCCTCCCCTTCCCCCTAAAAAAATCACCCACCTCTTGTAAAATATATATATTCCACTCTTCCAAGTTTTCGGTTCATTAGTGAGTTCAATGGTAGAATTTCAACTGGGGTGAAGAGGCTTTAAAAGGTTTTTATATGCAACGTCTACTACACAAGGAAACGATGTGGCGTTTTCAAAGTGATTTCACAACACATCCGTTAATACGACTTCCAGCACAGAGAGAGAGGAGGGAAAGAACGTAGTTTCCATCATTCCAAAGAGAAAATCTTTTCATTCGAGTCGTTATACTTGCGCGACTGTGCGAAAACCACCTTCCCCCACCTTATTTTTGTCGTGGAAAGGGGACACCTAAGCCCGTGGTATTTAGCTTTAACGAAGCTGCTGATACTTGTTTTAAGGCCCTTGGGGAAGAGGAATTACGCACAAGGGTACGTTTTTGTTTGTTTATAAAAAAAAAAACATTACGAGAAATCTTGCTATTCAGTTTAGCGTGAAATGAAAATGAATTGCTGGCTTTAGTAGACTTTAATATGAATATTTTGAGATAATAGTAATTCGTTAGCTTGTGTAGACGGTGCAAAAGCTTGTTATGATATATTTCATTCACTGGATTCATCTTGGATAGTTATTCATTTGTCAAAGTTACGCTAATCATGCAAATTTTATGTTTTAATGTAATGACTGATTAAAAGTATCTATGATGATTTCTTCTTTAAGGATAATCATCTTTTTAATCCTTCCCTTAGAGCTAAGCACGGATTTTGTGAGTTTTTGACGGGAGATCTAAAGGTAAAAACTAATCGAGTAAAATAAGCTCTTTTTCATACGCTTAAAAATGCGATTTCCTAAGACTTTCTCCAGTTAAAGAATAGTACCGTTCCTGAAAATTCCCTTTCTTTAACACGTTTCCTTGGCTAAGATATCTTAAGCCGTTGATATCTAGTCCTATAACTACCGACGCAAACTTGAATCAGTGGTCAAGTGATGTAAATTGTCAGGCTCCCAACTGACTAGATTACCGGTGACTAGGAGCTCTGGTTTGAGTCTCAGCCTGGCGAACTGAGCTTGTTTCCCACTTGTGAGCTATAATTGCGGTTTTCTCCACGCTAATGCGGGTGCACTCTATCTAATATATTTTTATTCATACCTCAAATTTTAGGTTGTTAGCTATATATTTTCTCCAGCGCTTCTTGCTTCCTGTTCACGTCATCCATACATTCACACTAATTTAAGGAGTAAGAGTAAGGTATAATTTAGAGGAAATGTATCAGCGTTTTCGTAAAGAGATATAGTAGGGAACCAAATGGGAAAAACACTCCCAGTACACCCGAATGGGCTACATTATATTTGCAGTGGTATCATCCCCAGAAATCAACTTTGTGGGTTAGCATACATTGTATCAAAGCTATTATTTATGTTCTTTTTTCAATTTAGGGTCATTCTTAGAGTCCTGGAAAAATATTAATCTGGCGGATGAATATATCTGGTCGATAGTTAAAAGTTTGTTTTATGACTATCAGATAGCATTTATCTGCTGATAGAATGTATTTATCCATCAGATTTTTATCGGGAGCTTTAAGTACCTGATAACTTTATCTAAAGGTTTAAATGGTTGTTGACATAGTTACGCGTTGTTTTTCGTGAGGTTTCACCTATCATAATCTGATTTTAGGTTAAAATCTGAGTTCCCGTGTTTAGTAGGCACAGGCCAAGGCACTAACTACATAAAGATAGAACATTTAATTTACACTTTTATATAAACTGATAAGCTATTTTTATAATGATATTTATATAAGAACAAATTATCAAAATGTGAGTACACTAAATTAAATTTTGTAAACGTTTTACCCAACTATTGACCACATTTTGGCAGACACCGAAATTAGTACTTGCAGGACATCTTAGCTTCTGAGCCCACGTGACGCTGTTTACTCCATTATTTAACAAATGTTGAGTGTTGTAGCCACTTGCCAGGTAGTAGCGGTAACAGTAGAGTTCATACGCATGCGCAGACCAGTAAAAATAATACCAACCTTGCGTTTTCTGCATAAAAATATATTTATCCTTCCGACAGCGATCCGGCAGATAAATTCAGTTTATAATACGCCTAAAATATTAAAGTGGGTGATAACTTTTATCTAGTCGATAACTTTAACCTCCTGATAGCAATATATATCTGGTAGTCATAAAACCGGCCCTTAGAATCTTAGGACCATATTTATCTGTTTATAAGTAACGATAGAATTCTTAAATATCAAGTCATAAAGTTGACCTTGTATTTTAATCTATAAATTCAAGACATCTTTAAGGAGTGCTTTATATTTGAGGTCTTCAGATGTTTCAATTTTAAAAATTACTTGAGGCCTTGGGAAAATGCAAATTCTTTTGTCCCCCTCCCCCCACCATTCTCCTCCTTGGGTACGCCGTTGACTCTCAGATTGTTCAAGTGAATTAAAACCTACAATGCTTCTCGACACACAACCATCGACCGCCACCGCTATGTATGATGTATCACACAGTACTTCGAGCGTGTGTGTGTGAGTGTACGCGCGGGCGCGTGCAAGTCTCCCCCTCATCCTTCGTTCGAGAAGTCCCCGCGACTCAGTTCCGGCGTCGCTCGGTCTAACAATAGTCCACCCCGTTCAACAATAGACGCCCCACCCTCCGACCCCAACCAAACTCATGGCCCAACTAGAAAAAAAAAGGAGGAGGTCCACGGTGGGGTGGGAATCGGGAGAAACATCGATTACCGATATTTGGTCTACTCTCGATATAATAGCGGCCTCCCTTACCCGTCACAAGTGGACCTTGTAAAAGTTGGCTTGTCCGTTAGAAATGTTTGTCGAGGATAGCCAGTGTGTTTGTAGCTTCATGCAAGTTGTGTTAACTAAGTGGCTATTTAGTTTCACAGGCATCAAATGGGGCAGGAGCTAGGTTCTAACATGTGGAATTAGGTTAAATAGCTTTTTATTACCCACCCAGACTGTGTCCTTATATTAATGAGGTTATGGATGAGAAAGATCTAACTTAGAGACAATGTAACCACATTTACGTTGAAGGAGATTGGGGAAACCATTAAGTGAAAGCCATCTTCAGTACACTCAGAAGTGAGTCGAACCTTGACCTCCCCAATACCATAAACTTAGCGCCAATGATGGGGTGAGTATGCGTCAATAGAGCGGTTTTAGTGCAAGTAGGTTGGCCTATTGTTTTACGGTTTTGTCTCCAAAGGCATAAAATAAACCAAGAAACCAGACCTTAGAACATAAAATTAGAGCCTTTTAGTATTTAATACCTCCAAAAGGATAAAACAAACCAAGAAACCAGCCCCTGGAAAGTAAAATTAGGTCCTTTTAGGGCCGGTCTTAAGACTCTTGGATAAATATTAATCTATGAGATAAATATTTGTATCTGGTCGATAAGTTAAAAGTGCATCTTATGACTGACATAATGCATTTATCTGCCAGATAAAATGTATTTATCCACCACATTTTTATCAGGAGGTTTAAGTACCTGATAACTTTTATTTGAAAGTTAAAATGGGGTGTTGCCATAGTGACGCGTGGATTTTCATGAGGTTTAGCCTATCAGAATCTGGGTTTAGGTTAAAATCTTGGTTCGCGTGTTTAGTAGGTAGGCACAGGTTTAGGCTCTAACTATATATATAAAGTTAGAATAATCATACTAGCTGCATGTCTTATTATCCGTTCGCTTTATACTCTTATAAAGCTAGAACATTTAATTGACATTTTTATAAAAATTGGCAAGCTATTTGTAGAGTTAGTTATATAAGATCAAATAATTTAAATGTGAGTACAATAAATGAAACTTTGTAAACGTTGTACCGAGCTATTGACCACAATTTGGCAGACACCGAAATTAATACTTGCGAAACAACTTAGCTTCTGTGCCCACGTGACGCCATCTGTTTCCTCGCACTCGTTTAGCCGCCATTATTTAACAAATTTTGAGCGTTGTAGCTATAGCCAGGTTGTACGCATGCGCGCTCCTATAAAAACAGTACCAACCTTGCTTTTTATTCATAAAAAAATATTTAACCTACAGATAACTATCCGCAGATAAATTCCGTTCATAACACGCGTAAAATATTAAAGTGGCTGATAACCTTTATCTGTTAGCTAACTTAAACCTCCCGATAGTAATATTTTTCCGGTAGTCATAAGACCGGCCCTAAGTAGTCTATTTAATGCCTCCAAAAGCATAAAATACACAAAGAAAACAGACCCTAAAACGTAAAATTAGGGCCTATCACTTTTGGAACACTTAACTAGAGTTGAGAGTGTAGGGGATGCGAGAAAGGGCTATTATTTTTACAGTTTTTATAGCTAAACCTTTGAGCAGAATAAATAAAATATTTCTCCAGTAGAAACACAGAGTTTAAATGTTCTTCATATGCTGAACTCAAAAGCTTATGAATATCTATCATTACCATATTACCATTTGATTAGAAACTTTTTAAATTAAAATAAATGTTGTAAATAAATTTCAGGACACACTTAAAAAGTAAGTCATAAAACAATTGTTGAGATCACCATAAAAATAAATTTTAGCTTTCATATTCCTACTGGAGCAATATTTGATTTATTTTGACCAAAAAAGGTTTTGCTAAAAAAAACCTACAAAATCACTTACCTTTACTCGTGTCCCCTATACGTCCGCCTTAAAGGCCTGCGCCGTCTGCTTTGGCTTGATACTAATGGGGAGGTCAGGCCTGGAAGTACTGAGAGGGATTTTGGTAAATAATTTTCCACTCACTCTCCAACCAAATGTGGATTCATTTCCTCTTAACTATACCCTCTACATCCCTATCCTACTGATGTAAATCTTTGGATAGCTTGGGCAGTTAGTAAAACGCACCGTTCGCGTAGAAAAAAAAAAGAACTAACAAAATCAAGAATAGGCCTACAAGATATATATTTATAACTTACATCTAATGTGTAGTGTGGGTCCCACCACATGTGTTTCAAAGCCATCAGACTGCGTTTCATCATCCCGTATGTTGTTCTTGTAGTTCCCTCTCATCTCTTCGCGACTGTTACCCATTTTTTTGTCATAGCGAAATGCNGGCGACCAGGTGTGCGCTTCGGGGGTTAGGCCTATAACGTTTTCAAGGGATGAGTGCGTAGTTTTTTTTACAACTAAGATCACTATTACTATTACTATTATAGTTGTCCTTATTTTTGTATTATTGCTAGTAACATTTTCTCTATTCCTTTTATTTTTCAAAGCGCGTTGTCGTTTACTCTCATGTCTCTCTTTCTCTTCTTATCTCTCTTATACACACACACATATACCTCCCTCTATCCTAGTTTGTGTCGATTCTCTCCTCCCCAAACACTCTCTCTCTACCTTACAAGGTATTTCTCCGTCTCTCTCTCAAATACTGACTTTCTCTCTCCTTATTTCTCTCTTCCACACTTCGGTCTCTCTTGCCTTATTTCCTTTGTCTCTCTTCCTCTTGTCAGATAGGAGGGGGTGAGACTACGCTTGTGTTTGCGAGTTAGGGGGTGGGGGTTGAGAAGGAGGGAGGGGATAGGTCAGGCCTGGCTTAAGCCCCTCCCCTACCCCATGAGTGGGCGGGTACACCCCCCCTTTTTCAAACTCTCCCCACCCTTTTAGCCACCTCAACCCCTCTCCAGCACATCTGTTCTCCTCCTCTACTTCCACTCAAAACTCGGTCGAGTAGAAATATGGCTGCTTGTTTTATTATTATTACTACTTATTTATTTCTCTGTCAAACATAAGTTTTTTTTAAATAGTCTAGCAACCAAATGAAATATTGCTTAATAGGCTGGAGTAAGCAGATGAAAGCCGAAAGGGAGTAATATTTTTTTTAAATAAAATAAAATGACCTTTCGAAAAACTAGAAAAAGAAATAAAGTACAATAATTTTGTGCGGAATGTGTGAAACTGTCTGTGACGTCACGGATCAGATGCCAGCCTAGACAACACACTACCATGTAATTTTTATTTTTATAATGTACGACCTACATTTGACTAAAGTTTTTTTTTTTGTAAAGTAGACTATTGGAAGATAAATAAATATGTTTAAGGTGGGGTGGATGGTATATTTAATCAAGGCTAGTATTTTTTTGGCAATTTTCAGTAAATGCGTTCAATTTAATTTTCTGCGTATGGACTTCGCTGTAAGTAATAATTTGATATTAGTCTCCAAATTTAGAGATTTATTTAAAAGTACCTATTTGAATACATTAATATAATTTATAGAAAGTGTAGCCGCATTTGTGAGGAGAGAGTGTGTGAACCCATTTTTTGGGGGGGGGTTGGGGGGGATTATATCAGCCTACCCTGCCGAAACACGAACCTTGACCTCCCTGATAATATTTACAAACTAGAACAGTACAAAATCTGATACCTTTGTTCTCACGCTCATTGGTGTGTTTATAAATAACATTAATATAATATTGACTTTTATTTTAAAACTCCGATATTAATGAGAATTCACAGTAAAACATCAAACACAATGCTTTCCTTCCACCCAATCATGAACATCGTGTTCTTAGACCATTTAAAAATCTGTCTCTATTAAATAAGCCTCATTTCCATGACTACATTTTTATTTTGATAAGATTTAGGACTAAAATGAAAAGGCTGAGTTCCTTCCTAATTCACAAACTATGCATAAAGAAAGATCGAGTGTTAAACTTTTACAACCTCACTGCATTCACCAAAGTAACAAAACTTCATTCATATAAGCTTAGTGAAACTACTCATCCAAAAGTGCTTGCTACCTCAGGTAAGCAGGGGAGGTCTTATGGACATAATTACTTCACACCTGATGCAGGCAGGTCTACTCTTTACTTAAAAGGCCATTCGTTTGACTAAAACGTTGAGGTGTAACCAGAGTTAAGAAGAATAGAAGAAAGGAATGAATGAATGAATGAATGACTGAATGAATGAATGGAAAGGACTAGATAATGACGTTTCAATCTCTCACATTTTATTGACTTGCCCACCATCTTGTGTTAAATCGACTCCCAGGGGTTGACTCGCAATTTAACTAAGGGAAAACGAGGGAGGGATTATATCAGGGGTTGACAAAATGTGGTCTACTGGCTGCGTGTGGCTCATCACAGGTCAGGTATTATTATTTAGGCCCTCCGAGAGGAGGGAAGCTGGCTAACTACACGTCTCAGAAGGTCCATGGTTCGATATCAAAAGGCGTCTCACAACCCGGACGGGCTGTATAAATATTATATTAAATTAAGCTAATGTTGTAGTGACGAGGAAATCAAAATCTAGATAAAAATATACTCGCAATTGCGTGAAGGTAGGGTGAAAAAATATTTTCGACAAACCACTCATCCAAGATTCTAGCCCTAACCTTACCGCCTACCGTCAAATCAGACAGGACGAGACAAGTGCACTTTTGCTAGAGCCTAATGGGGCAGGTAGGCTATTGAATTAGGAGGGCCTATTTAATGTTATTCATACTTAGTATTGTATTTTCAGAAATAATATGCCTTTAACTGTGCTTCATTTATTTATTTATTTCATGAAGAGCCCCGAGTTCGATTCCTGGCACTGTCGACAAACACGTCATTGGTGATAAGTGGGTTTCTCCTTCCACAGTGATGAATTAACGGCTGGGGACTGGATGTTGTGTCTGTTCTAGATTTTAACTTACTTTATAAATTGTGGGTTGATTTATTTTTTTCTCCTCGTTTGAGGCATTTAACCTCCACTTTCTGAACCGACTGATTATATCAACACACGACTTAAATAGCGTAGATTTAGAACATACACAATACCCAGCCTCCGGCCGTTAATTAAGCACTGTGAAAGGGTAAACTCACATTTCACCCATAATATATTTTTCAGCCATACTGGGAATTGAATCTGGGGCCCTTAGCTAAGTAGACAGACACGCTACCGACTGAACTAAGGTGTCGGACTTTGATATAAGACATTTCAGAAAGTGCGTGTTAATTACTTCAATTAAAAGGGTGACCTGGTGGTCTAGGGGTAAGGTGTCGTACTTCTGTGCTGAGGTCCGGGGTTCAATCCTAGGTCCCGGCACAGATTTATCTGATTAACAAACTCTTCCTTCACCTCTGACAAGAAGTGTATTAATCACAACTTATGAATGTGGGGAATGCCAGGCCTCCATCGTGGTTCGGATTCCACGTTAAACTGTAGGTCCTCCATTTCATCTCACATTCACCCTACCACTACACATTAGCGTAAGTGCGTATAACCCAAACGGGTAGTAAGACGCGGTGCTAATAATAATAATAATATTAATAATAATAATAATAATAATATAGGTAAGGCTATAAATTGTAGGCTAATGGGCCTATAGCTGCAGTTAGAGTAACTTATGTATAAATTCAGTAGTACAATTTAAAATAAATCCAAATTCTCAGTTGTGTACCCCTGACTTAAATGAATACAGGAAGAGAACACATTTTTATGATGCCAGTGCAGTTACTATAGCTCAGCACTTGTTACAGACAACAGGTTAGACACTATCCAAATGGTTATTGACAAACAAAAGGAGCTGCAGAACAAGAGGTTAGAAAAAGAGATACAGAAAGATCTGAACAGAAGCACAAAGCACAACAAACCATCCTTTCTCCTTGCGAGCCACAGAATGGCTAGCAACAGAATGCGGCTTTACAGAAATACATTCAAAAGAGGAGAGAAAAAGAGGGTGGGATTTTGATTATTGCAAGGCGGTCAGATGTAAAAAAAAAAACTTGATCGCGTGCGTGAGGTTTATTTTATAAAAGTCCCCCTATCATTGTGAAGTACAAGGTTTTACCAAGAAGCCAAAGTAGCCTACTTTTATTCTATATACAAAAGCTACTATTTGGTGACAGAATGGTTTTGTTGGTTTAAACGTTTAGCATTCATAAAATTCATGTGTTGAGCGAGATTTGTGTCGTTCGTGACAAGGTGAACATTGGTGACCTTAACAATGTAAAATCATACGGTTGATGGCTATCCAGTATTTTTTTTGGGGCCATTGTGAAAGTCTATATTTCAGATACAAGTAGTTAGGGCTGAGAAATTCTTCAAGATTAATTTTCAGATTTAGTTCCGTTAGTTTAAAAAGTCGTTTGAGACGAGTATTTATTTAAAAACAAGTGACTTTTTAGAAACGAAGACACTTATTAAACTATCTTTTACACCTATAAGCGTAAGGAGCATATTTATAGTCTTGTCTCGGGAGCTAACCGATCTCCCAGTTTACGGATAACAAACAGCTCAGGTTAAATGATGGATAGGTGTACAGTCTGAATCTCAACCATAAATAGATGATTCTCAGTCCCTATAGACTAAATGGGTTTGTCTCTCCTAACTCTATTAAAAATTTAGTTTTTCAGTTTTTTTTTTGTTTGAATCCTTAAGCAGGCTCCTAATAAAATATGTTTCCCTTTAATTCTGACGTTCATTTTCAATTAGCTAATATCTGGGATACAGATCTTCTTATACCAAATGTCATTGGAAGAGTCAACCTCGGTGGTCCTGGTAGTCTTGAGGTAAAGCGCTCACCTCAGGACACAGGTAGGTTCGAACCCAGCCGGGGTTGACAATTTTTTCTTGAGCGATAAAAATCCATCGGTCCCATGCCGATTGTGGCATGTAGAAAAATCCTGGAAGGTATGTGAAGATACCTATCACGACAAAATTGGTAGGCTCTTTCGTTCTTGCTCATAGAAATTGCACGTTAAATACCTCAAATATAACTATACAAATAATTTTTTTTAGGAATAACCTTATTTGACAGTTAAAAAATGTTATAGAATATAGATCCTCATTCACGTAATCATACGCCAAGTCACGTAGCCTTAATATGTATCTGTCGCTTTTGGTAGTTTTTGTCAATACCTATGAAATAACCCATAGTACTAATACAATTGAATATTGTCAATGTTGGCGGTGAAAGATTTATATTTGTGTTTTATAAAAGATGCTCCAAATCTAAATTGGTAATAAAATCAAGTTACATATATTCCTATCATAAATTAATAAAAGTAATCAAACCATTTAGACACCCCTTTGACCTCAACATCACCGGAAAACCAGACCCACGGCCACGAAAATTTGGAACATTAGGCCTACTTGTATATTTTTTTAGTAATTATTAATTTTCCAAAGAAACCCTTTTTACCTACTAGTGTTAGTACAAACCAACAATCATTTAACTTTATGTAGGCCTGTATTCTGTATTTTATGTTTGAATGTGTGATTTCAATTTCTGCTGTGATTGTTATTTGGACTTAAAGTTAATATTTTTCCTTGGTTATCAAGTTGGACAGAGCACGTTAAGACTTATCAATAACGCATTCTATACATAAAGCATATTAAGCATAGTTCACGTGATCTAAGATGTCACTCTTCCAATAGATGTAGAGTAGAAATTTAATCAAATATGTGAGTAACATGGGAACAGACAGACAAATTAAATGAAAAGGTAAGGCTCTGAGAAATAGAAATGGAATAGTTTATTCCCTCTTGGGTTTCTTTATTTTTTATGATCTACATCTTACTAACAATATGGAGAGTAAGCATACTTATACTTATACTAAGCGGTAAGGGATGAAGAAGGTAGATTTTAGAGGATGTATACCCGCATTTTTGTGGAGTGATATGGAGATGTCAATCAGGTAAAAGTGTTTGAGTACACCCAGCTAGGACTTGAATCCTAGTCATATCGGTTAACCAGACAAGATTAGACTAGTGCCTTTGTCCGCGTACCAATTGATGCGGGTGGTTACAAGAAATCATTAATGCCAGGCCTCCACCGTGGTTCGGATTCCACGTTAAACTGTAGGTCCTCCATTTCATCTCACAATCATCCTACCATTACACATTAACGTAAGTGCGTATAACCCGAACGGGTAGTAAGACGCGGTGCTAATTATAATAATAATAAGAAGAAATATTTTTTTTTATCAACATAGATAACATTTTACTTTATTTTTAGTATTATTTCATAGGTATTGGTAACGGGGCCAATATATAGAAGCTTCACATGAAGATCACATGACTTGACGGATATTTATATCCTATTAAAATTGTTTTAGTAACTTTTAACTGTAAAATAATATGTTTCTTTTAATTAGAATTTTACTTTAATATAGTCATGTTTGTAAAGAATGATGTATAGAAAAAAATATTGGATCTACTGTAACGTATTCAAACGTCAAACCATGTGATCTACATTTGTTATCTTTGATGGATATTATCAAAAACTAGAAATTAACGTTAACAATACAGTAAAATGTTATCATTGTTGACCACAGCATTCCTGGCTATAAACAAATCTAAAGGTCCCAGACTCAATTCCCGGTGGTAGATCTAACGTAGATATTTTTACCTGAAGAGGAATTGCTCCTATAGTTGCCATGGTCTGGTTAATTAAGTTTAAGTTAGGTTTAATACCTCTACAGCAACACGTAACCATAATCATTATCATCACATCTTCTCATCGGGTCGATGGTTTATATGGTTTACCAACCTCAGAAGACGGCTACATACCCGCCACTGCCACCGCCAGGATTTGTTTTTTTCTGAAAGTTTCTTCTTACTAAAATCCTACTATATATAGACAAACGAATTACTCCATTGTTCTGGTTTGGAAACACGCTCTTCAAAGGTGTTCCTGGGATAATGCCACCCTCCAGACTCCTTTTAGCTACCGCGCCACTCAAATTCTCTTTCTTTCTGTGTATCAAATGAATTGAGATTTGATTTGTGTTTGCGGTGATTTAAACTGACAATATTTACACGTTGGACAATGGGAGCTCTCCCCTTCTTCTTTCCTGACTTCTTCACTGAACAGAAGGCGCGGGAGAATCGAACAAATGACAACCAAAGAGCGCGCGCATATCTACGGACAAAGCCCAAGTCAGACTCTTTATGCATTCATTTCGCACAGAGGGAAAGGGATAAGAATAGACCTAACCAAGAGATGTCCTTCAGTGAAGCCAACCTTACACATTAAACTACACCAACAGTTTTGGTATAAATATATAGAGAATTAATTTCACAAGATTATATGACCTCTAAATATTGATACTTTAAGTTCACACCGACAAAATTATATAAATAGTTAATTTACAGAGATAATATCTCTGTATTACACTTTCAATTACACAACATTTCTTGGAACAAAACTAGGCTATACAGAAAATTAATTTTCCAAGCTAATATCACACTTTAAATTACCTACACTAAATGTTTTGGTAGGCCTTCACGATTATATAGAGAATTAATTTACATATATAATATCTCTGAATTACACTTTAAATTACACCAAATTTTTAGGCCGTAAATTATATAAATAATTAATTTACAATAAAAATATTATCTCTGAATTACACTTTAAATTCTACCAAATGTTCTAATACTTAATTATATGGAAAGTTAATTTCCAACAATATTATAGTCTCCGATTTAATTGATAAAATATGAAATGCATTTTATTCTAAATTATAATTTTTACAATGCTAGGATAAGATCGCTTATTTAAGAAAATAAAACTGATAAAATATGCACGTGAAATATGTATCTATAGTACATTCACTATAGGAGTGGTGGTAGCTGACAGCTAGCAAAAGCTACCAGATCTAATCTCATGTAGTATTAATTTGCCAAACTATATGAGCTGCAGGATCATGTATTGATTTGTTGTCATTTTTGGCAGTCAAAACTTTCACAACAAACTATTTTTTTAATTATGTTTTTCTTTATCCGTTTTTACATCGTTTGCTAGCTGTCGGCTACCATCACTCCTATGGCGAATTTACTCTTTGTAGCTTATGGTTATTCTCAGTAGACCTTACCGGGATTTGAATACCTATATCCCCGTCTTCAGCAGGACCATCTAACTCGGGAGTGACGCATTGAACCATTCAGCCACTGAAGTGGATCATACATAATATCTAATAATTCATATATAGTTTTTATTTTCATTTATTTTAGGTATTTGCAGTGAACTTTCTGAACCGACTAATTAGCCTAATCAGCACACAGCTTATAAACTAACTTAAATCTAGAAAAGACACAACTCACAGTACCCCGGCTGTTATTTTATTTATGTGAAACGGTAAACCCACATTTTACTAATGATAATTTTTTCGGTCATGTCGAAAATCGAAACCGTGACCATTAGCACAATAGGTAGACACGCTACCAACTAAGCTAAGGTGCCGGACCCATATTGAAAGGATCAGTATAAGTTAATGATGTAAACTCATATTTGATGTCCGCATGGTCTAAGGCATCACACTCGCAATATACTAGTCTGCCAATGACGGAGAGATTGGGGTTCGAATCCAGGTTAGGTGTACTAAGGGTGGTTTTCCCTAAATGATTACCGTTCTCGTCTTCCACGCAGGCACGGGTACACTTCCTCTAAATTCAACCTTCCCCATCCCTAATACATTATAATAATTGGCACATATGCGTATAACCCTAACCGTTATTAAGGAAGGCGAAGTGCTAAAAATAAAACACATACAAAAAAAAAGAGTAAAACATTTCCAGTAATTCTTGGTTTAAACTTTAAAACTAAAATAGTAACATACAAAGTATTTACTAAGAAAACAACTATTTTCTAAACTTTTAAATAGTGAGCACATTCAATTAAAGGAGTTTAACTTCATCGTTGAAGAACATAAAAAAAACCTTGGTTTTATTATATTTAGTGCAAAACCTATTAAGTTGGCAACATGCCATTGCTTTTAAACGTGCGATTATAATTGGGGCCACAAGAATATTCCTGGGAACACAATACTTGTGAGTACCCAAATAGGCTCATTCATCCAGTCATCCATTCAATCATTGAAAAACTTTCGAGACTTAACACTAGGACGCACGCCTGTTTTCACTATAAAAAATAATCCCTTCTCTCCTTCCTTCGTGTATTGTCAAATCAAAAGGGACTGTGGTGCTGGGCTATCAACAAAAGCCCTTGTGTTGAATATAGAGGAAGACGGGGTAGTTCCGACTCTTGTGTGCTTGAGAAACATAAAGACTTGTTCGAAGAGTGACTGGACAGTCGCTTTGAATGTTTGTCGCTTGCATGGAGATGGCGTGCAATACTGAATATGGTATCTTATGTCCCTTTCCGGCCTTCAATCGTGTACTCACGAAGTTGGGAAGTTTTAGTCTCTTTGACGGTCTTGGAGTAAGAACTGTCAATGTGAAGGTATGAGCACTTAGGAAACATAGACGTACAAGGGAACACACTGCGGAACATCTTGTGAAGGGATGATTGGACGGATATTATTTTTTTTAGGGGGAAAGGAGATTAATGTATTTTTTATACTGAGTTTTAGTTATTTATTCGAGCTATCCGTATCTAATTACGAGAATGGGGTAAGGTTGAAGAAGGTAAAAGAAAGAGTAAATGTAGGCCTACTAAAATTTGATTGAGAGAAGGGTGGGAAAAAATAAAGTAAAAAAGTACCTTTAAAATTAAAACACCTGAACACGATCTGAGCAGCAATCTCCCCACAACCAGAAAAAAATTACTATATAGCTTGATGTTTAGTTCACGTTATTAAAGCATATTTTTAAGTGACATTTTTTGAAGACCTTCAACATCATCCCTTCACTCTCTCAACAAATGAGGTAATCATTAACTTAGCT
>CABEEJ010000882.1:4370-25014 GCA_901482245.1 Timema douglasi | reverse complement strand
GGCCGGGGTTCAATCCTCGGTCCCGGCACAGATTTATCTGATTACCAAACCCTTCCTTCACCTCTGACAAGACATCTTGTGAATGTGGGGAATGCCAGGCCTCCGCCGTGGTTCGGATTCCACGTTAAACTGTAGGCCCTCCATTCCATCTCACAATCACCCTACCATTACACATTAGCGTAAGTGCGTATAACCCGAACGGGTAGTAAGATGCGGTGCTAATAATAATAATAATATGGTTCTGGGTGTCATTGTTTTTTTTATCATGGTTCAACTTATCATGATGATAAGGATCTAACCCACATCAAGTGGGCTCGCAGACAAAGGCAGCAGTCTATCTAATATTGTCTGACTTGCCGATAACTCGGAGGATTGAGTTCAAATCCTGGCCGGGTGTGCTGATATGTTTTTTTTTCTTTTCCAGCCTACTTGTCATTCTAAGTTCCCGAAAATTTGAGTCCCTACACCTTTTATATGTTTAAATATCCTTATCTTTACCCTATTTGTGTAAATAAGCGGTTAACCTGGACGAGGATTACTGAGAAGGGATTGGGGGAGTATATGGAAAGTGACCAGCAAAAGAATTTAAAAAAAACCACATTATAATAAGATGTCTCTTTATTTTAAACTCTTCCAAAATTCAAACTTCGACCCACTAGTTAATGGAAAATGATAAGCCCACTATTATTGTTAATACAAGTTTATTTTAATCAGTTTCTCGATTGTTGGTTTGAACCTGGTCGGGGAACTTACGCGCTTGTTGGTGTGGCTCAAGGCCGTAGCCAGCCAATAATTTCAGGGGAGGTTTGGTGGGCATATCCCCCAATTGCTGGAAGTTAGAAAAAAAATTCTAAACGCTCTCTGAAGTGGTTTTTCTTCATGGTAAAATAGCCCCCTAGCTGCTGAAGGCTTGGAAAGTTTCTAAATATTAAACACTACTTGAAGCTCTGTGAAGTGGTTTTTTTATGGTAAAATAAGCCTCCAAAATTCCAAAGGCTAGAAAAATTTATAAATATTTAACACCTTTAGAAGCTCTCTGAAGTGATTTTTATGGTATCACAGCCCCCTAATTTTTATTTGTATATTAATTTTGATATTGTTTGAACCATAATTAAAGCCATATATATTTTGTTCGTAAAATTTAACGGGGTGTTTGAACCACCAAACCCTCCCCTTTCCTGGCTACGGCTTTGGTGTGGTAGAGCCGGTACCAGTGGTACTAGTAGCCCTGATTTGCGAAAATTCTGTGAAACCACTATTCGTGATACCAAGATAAGATTTACAAACTATTTTAACTTAGGAACGAATATCAGACACATCAGATTAGTCAGTCACACACTAGGTGTCTTTGTCTTACGTTTTAGTCCTAGCAAAGTCCAAGATATAACGAAAAAAAATTAGTTTTTCTTCCAATAAGTGGTAGATTAACATATAAGGACCCACTTGAGTAGCCGAATGGTCTAAGACGTCACTCTCATTTAGAACTGGTCTGCCGATGACGGGGAAACTGGGGTTTGAATTACAAGTCGGGTTTACTAAGCGTGATTTTCCCTAAATGACTTTCCACTTTCTTTCCACGCACATATGGAAATATTATCTTTAAAATGCTTCCTTCCTCATCCCTACCCCACTAGAGTTACTCTAATTTATGAGTATAACCTGAACAGGTAGTAGGCCAAATACGTGGTGATTAAAATAAGAAAGCCTTCAAGGATTTGTCTTCCATGTCTTTTTTTATAATTATTAATTGAGATAATAATCTGATAACCATTACATGGACGTGTCTACAAACTTATGACCAAGCACCAGACACGTAACCCTCCACCCTGATGCCAGAATTTCAATATTGCTCATGACAGATATTAAAGAACTGTTGTTATCACTATGTGAAGAAAATTATACTCTTACGTTTCTACTGGAGAAATATTATATTTATTTTGGCCAAAAGATGTTTTGCTATAAAATCTGTAAAATCAAACCTTATATCTCGTTCACTCCACCCATAAACCCGGTTACCTAAGATTAAACACTTTTTTAGGGAATGCCTTTCTTAATTGTATTTATAAGGTTATTGCGTTAGATTATGTTTGTTAGACTATCGTACAAACATAAATAAATGTATAAAAGTACGCTTTAGAAACTTATTACTATGATTACACCGAGGTAATATATGTTTACCCGCTGGTAACTCAAAACATATGTTTGGCTGTAAAATATTACCACTAAGTTGTGACGATCTTCCCTATTTGAACAAAAAAGACAACCCTCCACTCAGCGAGGTAAATAGTAGTTTGTGGTTGGTAATCAGGGTTGATTCCAGTGTTTGGGTCTGTTTAGAAGGCCGCACGTTGTCGTAATGGTCTCACCCGAGAACTGTGATTTGGGTGTATTTAATGAGCTACTCCAAAATGAATGGATGTAGGCTTTGTGTTTTGGGTAGTGGCTAAGCTTGAGACTAGAGCCCCATTATTTACCATCAAACATTTTCTTACCCAAAAGGTGAATAAAACAATTAATAATACCCAAGGGATTTTGCAATATATATATATATAAATACAAATAAAATAGTAAACTTATGAAAGCAATTATTTGAACTACAGTTAAATTATTATTAGCCATCGTACCCAGTTGAAAAATATTTTAAGTCAACTTTCTTGCTTTGTCAAATAACAGATTTTGTAGTAAAGCAAAGCAATAGTTTATACGTTTCATGATTTTTGTGCAAGTCTACATATATGTAACTAGATACTTCATTCAATTCATTTATGATATCGAGAGCCTTATTAAAATAGTGTATACATATATACTGATTAATGCAAACTATATATAAGTTGTGAGAAAATTAATCTACTGCATAATTTAGAGCGAAGATGACAATATAGAAAATTCCAAAAATGTCATTTTTTTAGTTTCCTATTATAGATATACATTATGGTACAAGGACTTTTTTAATCAATTTCCTGTCTGGAAGCATCCAAAAGGTAATTTTCGTGACCAAGGCAAATAGCCTAAGCTGTAGATAATTTATAAAAAATATGCTTAAAAAAATTACTTCAATATAAAAATTGTTTTAGTTTCAACGTTATTTTTAAAATTCGTTGAATTAAACGTAAATTCATCCACCCGGGAAATCTTATGTTGACCTGTCGTAAAGTCACAGTAATAATAATTTGGGTTTTAACAATTATTAAAATATTATTTCTAAAATTAAATCACATAATCACTGTTTTGACCCAAATCTGAATCCACTACTTTTAGATAACTTATTTTATTTTAAAAAATTCACTAACGAACAGTTGTTCGTATTGATGAGCTTGTATAACATGTCAAAATTACGTAAAACTAAAATATCTTGTAAGAAACCTTATACAATGACTTAACATAGCTATTTTTATAATTTCTTTGAATTAATTTTAAGATAGTTAATTTTTTTTTACAGAAATCCGTGTCTTCGCTATTCTTACAAAGTTCATTTTTATGTAATCGATAAATTCTACACTTTTTTGTTGGGCAGGTGACAGATAGACTTTTTTCTAGGAAAAGCTAGGCTACATTGGATTTTTGTGGTGTTATTTTCACTCTCAACAACGTAACTACTTAAAGATATATGTTTTTATAGCTATAATAGCTGATCCATTATTTAGATTGCCCATATCCATGACAGGTAAACACAAGTTTCAAACAAATAATTCAAGTAAGTGATTAAATTGAAAACATCACCACTGACAACGTGTTAAAAAGCCTCAATATTATCTCGTCTGATTTTATGAATGGAATATTGGGGTTCGATTATTGGCTGGTTGTATTTAGGTGTATTTTCCTAAGCAGTTACACAATATACGTGCGCGTAAATGTGAAAATAGGCCTAACTCTTGTTCATTTTACCTCTATCTTCCCTTCGCCAATGAATAGTTCACAAAAATAAAATCTAAATTTTATTTAAATCTAATTAAAATAGTACTCAAATTAATTTTGAAAGGGAAATTATTGCCTTGGTTACTAAAATAAATAAATATCTCTTATTTTAGATTTAAATATTTCACTAAGGTTTAATGAATAAAGTGAAATTTATGGATTTCCAACAAGTTCTCAAAATTCTACAAAAAGCTTCAAATACTCTTTCCTTGTGATCACCAGTTTACTTGTTCAACAGAAACGTTTCAGGAATGTTCAACCCTTGATCAGAAGTCGGAGAGAGAGAGAGAGAAAGAAACGTTTGCAATGGCTGGACGGACCCTTCTACCTCGGCAATAGTGTACTAATCTTCGGTTTCCAGCATCACGTAGCCCGAAGCCATGGCTTTGGCGACAAGGAAATGCTGTTTGGAGCTCTGTGGAGAAAATAATAAAAGAGAGGCTGGTGCTGAATGCCATGTCCTTTCGGAACATTCCACTCACGAAGTAACAGATCTTGTCTTTGTTCCTTCCCTCCTCACCCTCTTTCACAACACACTCCTTGATACCCACCTTAAAGGTTTTTATTTCTCGATGACTTCTTCTTTCAATGAAAATGCTTCCCTAATGTTGCAGCAAACCAGTACCGCTGACTGCAGTCTTTTCACACCTTGACGAGGGAGATTCACTCTGGTTTAGGGACTTCTCTTTTGTCCGTTACTTAATTGAGAATTGGAAACCACATGAGGTGTTAACTTGTGCGGCTGACCATTAATGACTAAGGTTGACACCCATTCCGTATTCTACGGGCTCATTCCGTATTGTATGTTGTCCTCCTTGGCTTCACAAAGGCGATGTGGCACAATGGTCTTAATAGACTATTTGTTTGTATTCTTATGTTTTATTATTTAAAGCGCTAATAGTTTTGCGCATAAGTAGGATGTTGATGACAAAATAACACAATATATTTTGTTAAACTGTAGTTTACTAAAAACTAAATGAAAATTTTGAATATTTTAAAATATATATACACAAATTTTATTAAAAATCGTTGTTGTGGGACTATTTTATATGATTGATAATGAATCAAGCTTCTTAAATTTTCTAAAATAAATTAAATTAAGGGTCGTTTGTTTATCGACAACAAATTATAAGAAATATGAAATTTTTCAAAATTGATCTTAAGGACTGAGTTCAAAATGGGTATTTATTTGGCAATAGTTTTTCGTGATAAAATAAGAATTAGTTTTTATTTTTACAAATTTAAAGAATACTAGGGTAGTTTACAAATAATTTAAATTAGAAAATTTGAAGGTTGTTAAAAAAATGTTAAACAATTTGGTTTAATGTTTATACATAAAGCGTTTTTACTGTGATTAACAAAATTATGTGTTTGCTTTTATGAGTAGGCTTAAAACTTATTTATGGATAGTTTACTGTAAACTTTATTTTGAAACTTTTCTTCGAAGCCATGCACAATATGAGAAAATAGTGCGATCGTGTCGTACCCATTATTTTTAATGTTTCCTGATTGTTTGGACTCCAGAGTTGTTTAATATAATATACAAGTCATTGTACCCATTGCCTAAATCAACATTCTTGCATGTACTGTACAGATCACATGGTTTGTTAGTGTAAATTAATATATTTTGTGATTTTAGTGCAAATCCACAGCTCAATACTATTTTTTATAGCAATATTTCACTCTCTTTTTATAATATCTAAGACTTTGTCTTCCATACATTCAGCGACTAACGTAAATTATTAATAGATTCCGTTTTCCTCACCTTTGACATTAGGATAATTAAAATGTAGACTCTTTAAATCCACAATTAATTTTTTTGCACTGCGTCTTACTAGCCATTCTTGTAATTCACCTTTGCACTAATTACTCTAATGTGCTAGGGAGGAGAAAGTTTGTACCTATTTTAGAGAAAGTATACCCACATTTTCGTAAAAGGAGAGTGGAAAACTATGTAGGAAAACAAATTATCAGTACACCTGACTGGGATTGAACCCTGATCTCCCTGTCATCGGCATTCTAGAGTATTGGGAGAGTGACACCTTAAACCATGCGCCCACTGAAATGTGTAAGCTGATGTCAATTCCTGAGCAATAGCCTTGTCTTACATTTTCTCTATATACAAATATTGAATCATTTCATTAATTTTTAACCCATCTTGTCTTTTGCTAGATTGTCCCGTACGACATACATAAGCAACAAAACTAAATTCCCACATTTTCATTACACTACTAGCTTAAGATCTATTTTTCTTCCTCTCTTTTACAATTTGAAGTATAAAGTCTTCCCTAATTATTCTTACCACACTTTAACTTTTAGGGCCACTGGTGTGCAGAGATGAACAGGAGAGAATTTATGGAAGTCTAAGACATAATATGAATTACCTTTAACCTTTCCCAAAAGTAAAATTATAAGTATTTAGGCTAATTTCTTAAATTTATGAAAGCTATTGTTTTTTTTTCCTCACCCCATAATCAGTATCCTAAAACAACAATTAAATAACATAAAGAGGCATCGAAAGTTAAAAAAGTTTCAGAGTAAGACACCTCTCCACCTTACTCCACCACTGAAATGTCCCTTATTTTATCTTGGCCAGAGGTGACAACCCTCGTCTCATGCTTGGATACCTGAGAAGCCGGTAGCTCACAGCTTGCGCTAATAACAAGCCCAAACAACTGCCCAAGATTATTTGAACAAGAAGGGTGACAGTACTGAGTGTCACCTCTCTTGAAGAATCGTGGTGGGACTGGCCTGGGTGGCTGCAGTTAAGGGGGTGTAAAGGAAACCTAGGGAGGGGTGTCAAGCCCTGGGACTCAACGAGTAGTCACGGATCACGACGCGCGAATGACTCTAGGACGTGTTCTGATGAAAGGAACCCCTTTCTAACAAACAATCCCATCTTTACATATGGAACCCACGTCTCAAATACTTCCATCGAGATACTTTTTCCACTCGCCTTCTCCCTCCCGCACCGTAATCGGGATTTTCCCTTCTTTTTTATGTTCGGAGTAAGTCCACTAAATACTCCTAGGAATACTTGGTACAAAGGGACATATCAACCGCAAACTATGGTTTTGATTATAGGAATGGTAGTTCTGTAGCTTCAAAACCACTAAAACCTAACTTAGTTATCTTAAAATGTTCTGTTGAGATCCTGTTAAAAAAGTAACTTAGTTTGAGGATGGCTCTCTCTATGTTTATAAGCGATAATCATTACATTGATATCAGAACTTCAGCGTTTGATGTGAAATATCTATGTAAAGGAGCTAATTTCAGTTCTTTATTAATATTTTTTAAATATATAACTCGATATATTTTTTTAATTCCTATAAATACATTTTGTTACCCTTGTCTTTCTTTTTGGCGTAAACGATATTTTAAAATGATTAGGTACTGTACTTCTTAAATAATATCTAATTTTTATACGTCTGCAGTGCGTTTCAGTGCTCCGGTACGTGGCCTCCTTAAAATTAATGTAAAATTCTCGATATTTGTAAAAATGAATTACTTCGTAAAGTAATCTGACGAAATAATAGAGTGTTTATCACGATAATTAAATATTTTAGTTCAAACAAAGCATAATTGTATACATAATATGAGTATTGTACACTACGAGTAAAGGGACAACAAATTTCCGTTTTAAATTATAAATAACAGGTATTTTTTTAAATGCAACATATCATTGGAACAAAACTCTCCTCCGCCCCCATAAACCTCCGGTATGTACCCATGGAATTTCATAAAACATGCAATAAATAATTATTTTGTTCTAACAAGTAAATTCTGTTAAAATGAAGGGAGCAAAACATCAGCGTTTTAAACTATACAAACTGCTCATTCCCATTTAGATTTGAGGGTAGTACCCATTAAATACTTGGTTGTTTTTTTTCACCGTGTTGATTCTGCCTAGCTTTTTTAAAAATTTGCTGTCGTGTTAATGTACCCTCCCAGACAAAATATACATAAATTCTGCTATTACACGCTTTTGTTCTGTTCGTATATTAATTATGTCCTGTTTCCATCATTTGCCACAAAATATTGAGTCCATCGTGATATTAGCCGCAGTCTATGTACTAATTGTTTGCTTTACATGTACACATATTTTTTTGTTAATTGGGGTGAGGTTGAAAAGGGAACACAAAAGACCACCACAAATTTCAAATTACATGTAAACCTATCTGCGCTAACTCATTGAAAAGCTTAAATATACCACAACAATTTATTATTAAAACAAGTAATTGGCGAGTTTTAATCAGTGGAAAAAGCAAGATAGATGTAATAATAGGCCATCTATAAATTTAAAATAATTGTGAATGTTTAAACTGATTGCAATGTAATGGTGTTTATTGTTTGGAATTATTATAAAAATATAGATTGACCTCATAAAGTGTCGTTAAATTGGCAGTAATTTTAAATGTAACCAGAATTTTATTTTTTTATTATTTTCTTCTTTGGTTTAATGTGACACCTATTTGGTTGCATTTTCATTCAAAAAATAAAATTCTTAGTATTTTATGAGCAATTTTTAAACGCGTTGTTATAATCAAAAAATACCCACTAGAAAAATTATCACAGAGCAATTAAGTATTTAATTTTGATTAAAAAAATCGTTATGTAAAAGGGCTGAAGATATAGTTGTTCTAACGGTAAAACAGTTTCATTTATTTTTCATAAATATTTTTAAGTAGACCTGCTTTATTCAGAGAAGAATGATGTCTGATTTATGTACTGTAGGCTACTTTTGATTCAATAACTATGCTATAAAAATAACAAAAAACCCTTCAAAACAAAACAATTTTTTTATTTCCTTATGCTAATATTTTTGGTATTTTTTATTTTAATTAATAATCATAATATTATTATAGTATACGTTTTTAGCTATTTATTTGAACTAAAATTTCAGCTATGCATTTTTGTTTCATGTAGTTTATTTCTTAGTGTTTTTAAATTATTAAATTCGGAATTTAAACATGGGATGGAAATTCGTGAATATTAGGTACATATTTGACTGACTCAGATTATCACCACACCATCTTGTTTTAAGAGAGAGTTGTCTGTTTTTCACTGATCCTGATGAAGTATTCAATAAATAGGTTCAATTTACACGCAGAAGATAACCATATCTTTCATCGTGAGTTTTTTTAAAGGTATTTAACGTACAATTTCTGAACCGACTGATTTTATAACCACACGATAATTTCTATGAGTGCGAGAGAAAGACCCTACCAAATTTTGTCGGGAAAGGTATTTTCACATTCTATCCATGGACCATTTACATGCCACAATCGAAATGAATCCAACGGCTTTACTTCCTACCCATAGGAAGCTGTGCTACGGATTTTTATTTCTTCAGAAAAATCCGTCAACCCCGTTCGGGTTTGAGCGCACGAACATCGGGTAATACCCCAACACCACCGAGGTCGACTATCGTCATACTAGCTCATACTTAACTTTTGCTCTAAGTTTTGTTCCTTTGCGTGTTTAAATATGTATGCTACGGCTAAATTCCATACCCAGATAATGTTGACGTTATCCAAAATACGTAGATAATGTTGAGTGAGAGGTGATTAAATAATGTTTTGTGAAGTTCATCATCCAGATACTATTAACTGAATCAACCCGTACTTGGATAGTGGAAATTTCTGTGGTTTGGGCTGGGTTAGTTAGGTTAGGCTAAGTTAACTTATATTAGGTTAGGTAAGTTTAGTTTAAGTTAGGATAGGTTAGTGAAAAATATAGCATAAAATTAGGCATTTCTACTGTTAATACACTGCCACGATTCAATTTTCTGTCCAATTTCGAAATATTGTTTCAAAATAAAATCCCTATTGAAACTGGCTTAGTTTTACAAATATTATTGAACGTCATCCAAATTTTGCTGGCTAGTGTCGATATAATTCGGATAAGGTCGTAAATGATATAAATTACTTAAAATTTCCTACTTTATCCACTATACTTGTATAATGCGGACATATTTCGGCTAATCTCAACATTATCCAGATTTCGTAAGTACCCGTAACATATATATAACACCACGTCTTACTGCCCGTTCGTATTTTGACTTATATTAAAAGGAGAAACTAGAATTAGGGAGGAGTTTATGCTCACAACTAACCTATTTTTCCAACGTTTTATTTTTACTTTGACAAATTATTTTCAGGCATAGGCCTACACCATTTCTTTAATATGAAACACTCATTCATAGAGGTAGGCCTAACATTTCACCATGGTTTCCTATATATCTGTAGTTGGTATACAGTACCTAACAAAGACTAACACATTTGAATAAATTATTTATGTTATTTTTAGTTAATAATGTTATGGAACCGGGACTTTTAGTAGGCCTACTGGCAATTTATAAATAACTAAACAAAAACCATGTAGATAACCAAAATTACCTATTTTATCTTCAATAGATTAAATAAATATCATAATACACCACGTAGGGTCAAATCAAAAGTATTTCAGTTCAACAATCATTGATCATAACGGACGAGCTATGTTTTTTGTATATTTTTATCTTACATGATCTTACATCTTTTTAAGATAATCATGCTAATAGGAGAGGGGGTAAGGAGGAAGATAAAATCTAGAGGAAATATTCAACCGCTAACCTCTCTATCACCAGCAAACCAGACTAGATGTAGCTGACATTTAGTCCGCGTGCCCACCTAAGCCAGTGGCGAGCTATTTTTTTACAAGCTTTCAACCTAAATAAGTTCCAAGTGTATCAGGAAAGTCCATCTTCCTCACACAACAGACTTGGCTTCATAAGCACTACCTCAAGGTTGTCATCGTCTTTCTTTTCTTCAAGGCAAGATCATCTCAACTCTGAGAACTGTCCGCAGATAAGATGGTAAAGAGTAAGATCGTGGGATTAGCACTGGTTAACACTGTTTCCGACACAACAAACATGTCACCGCATCAACTAAAACTTACAACAGGAAGAATATGAGAAGAAACACTACTGCCATTCCTTACTTCCCCCCTCGTTTCCAACCTATTTTATAGATTTAAAAAAAAGATGTAATCCCATCTCTGCGGATTGTCAATCCCACCTACGCTTCCCATCGTTTCTGTTTACTTCTATTACAATGGGGCATGCTTCTTTTGATTCGTTTTCTTTTTAATATCGTCTTGTCGACACCTTTTCGAGAAAGAAGAAACGTTTCGCCAAGGTGGATGATATCTCCTTTAAAGGTTTAGGACAGTCTTTGTCATTGTACACTCTCTTGATGAGAAATGGATGGGATGGCTATTACTAACGAATAGTTGTCATGGTCCGTCCAAGTGGTGGAGTGGTTATATAGGCTGATTCTTGTTTCTAGAGGGTCTTCTTGTTCCACTGCTGAAGCTTCCTGAAATAACTAGGCATGGGTTCTCATCCAACTGGCTAAATTCCAAATAGGATAAGGTTTACTGCTATGTTTGGTGTCATAGGTTAAGAAAGTTTTTAAGTCACGTGTTCAAAAGGTACACATTAGTTGAAATCCCAATTTTAATTTTTTGCTCGTGTCTTACTACTCATTTGGTCAGTACATATTTAGCAACAATAATTAAATATGGGTGGGAAGATAACATTTAGAGGAAATGTACTCCCACTTGTGTGTTTATAGAGTGGGAAAACATTGAGGACAAAATATCCTAAATACACCGGGTAGGGATTCTATCTTTGACAACCGCGTCATCGAAAAACTATTTTAAAAGGAACTGAAGTTTGAGTCGGCGTGCCTACCAAAGCGAGTGACACCTAAAACCAATTAATAGATAAAAATTATTTACGTTGTTGTCTACAATTTGTTATAGCGAATAGAATGAGAATATTAATGTTACCAAACATTTACAAATTGGTTTTAATAGCTTTCAAACGTTTGTTCATATATTTTTGTTTGAAAAAGTCCTGCTATTATTGTGAATAGTTGTTTAACATAGATTAATTAGGTTAAAGTATTTGAGTCAAATTTAGCTTCTATTTAACAGGTTCAATGATATAATTATGATAATTAAGTGTTAAATAAGTCTACTGCACACATTCAAGGGGATGTATAATTTTAAATTCATTTATAATTTAATGTTTTGAATGATTGCAAAATTCTGGGTTATAGGAGCTTAAATGGTTCTGAATTAAAAAAACAATTGATTTTAGATTTATAAAAAAAACTATAGAAACTACATAGGGCTGTGAAGCTAATTAAAAGAACTTAAGAAAATATATTTCCATCTATTACCAAACAAAATGTTTGTATTATATTATTACACAGATACTGAACTATATTTGTGCAGCAGCCACTTTCTCCCTTTCTTGACAGATCGGGGGTTGGATTAACGGTAAGCTATGTGAGCGTGTACCTTGAGGCGACAGTGTCTTCACATAACAACGATCATGTTTAACATCCCCCTTCACCCTAAGCATACAAGGACTTTGTTCCTATTGAAAAAAAAAGTAGGGGGGGAGGGGAGAAATTGAAGCTCAAGAGAAAAAGAGAAAAATGTATTTTTCAGGTTTTTTACAAGTATTTTGTTCTCGTTTTTTCCCCTCCTTCTTTTCAAGATATGAACTTGAAGTACCCCCGAGGAGTTTTTCTGATATTTATGTGTAGATTTTCTCGGAAAGCAAGCAAGCTAGGTAAAGGCAGGTAAGGAAAATAGTTGGTGTGTATAAGAAGGAGACGATTGTGTCGAAACCCAGCTGTTGTTGAAAGGGGAGAGGTGGGTGGGTGGTTGCTACTGGGTTACCCTTCTCCTCTTTTGTACGAAAGAACGTGCTATAGTGTGGACCAAAAATAGAAATATATATTTTATAGTATACTTTTTGTCGTTGCTATATTAAATCACGTCTTGTTATTAAATTGACTCATAGCACTAAAGTTTCATCTCTTAAAGTGTGTGGCCATAACTTCACTAATAGTAACTCTTGCGTGCAAAGATAACGGGTTCTTTTGAACAAACTTTGGGGTGTGATTATGTATTGTCTATCGCCAGGGGTTGCCTTCAGAGCATACATATTTGAGTTTCAATTGATGATTTTAATGACTTTTTAGATTGAACACGAATAATTAGTCTCAAGATGTCACATGTACTAATGTATCTAGCTTTTTAATAGTCCGTGTCAGCCCCGGCGTAACAGTTTCAATATTTATTAAAATAAATAAATAATTAAATATAATAAGTATAGTTAAATATTCAGAAATGTTTGAAATATAATTTATAAATTAACTAACAATATAATACATTTTCAATTTAAATAACATACTTAGGATAATTTTCTTGAAGAAACTACCACAATTCAATAATAGGACTAGGTTATTAATTAATTACATCATTTTATAAACAATATTATATATTATTCTAGTGTGCGTTGTTCACATTGAAAATCACTCTCTCTAATATTAATTAATAACCCAATTAAATATATAAATTAAGATACAATGTCGAAGAAAGCTCTTCAGTCACAAATTTAAAAAAAAAAATGGCATTATTTAAAAATATATAAACTACTTATTGCTAGTTTAAAACGGCTTAAAATTTTTAGTTCTTTTCATTTTAAATAAGATGGGTGGTTCTTAATTAATCATCCATTCGTTTGAGAGCTCACACATCAGTTAAAAGTCAACGTGTTTTGATTAAAAAATAAAAATAAAGCCATTGTGCTAATGTTTGATGAATGAACTGCTGTCAGTGCTCATTGAAAATAACAATTATTGAAAGCACCCACCACGTATAAATATACACACATACCATCCTGCCCACTTTAAACTGTCATATTGTGTTTGATAGGTTCTGTATGTACTCTTTTACTATTTGTATGTGTGTTCCCAATGCGCTATTTCCAATCAGCCAAAAACGTGTCAGGAGCACTAGAAAGATATAGTAATAAAAAAAAGAAAAAAAAGAAAGGCTATTTTTCACAGAGAGAGAATTGGAGGCATACTCTGTGGTCAATCAAAGTAGAGTTCTCTGAGTTGAAGAAATGAATGCAATCAAAATAGGACATTCATTCCTCAGTTAGGTTTATTTTATAACATGCGCTTTTATATATATATATATAAAACTATATATATATGACAAATTATGCCAGCGTTTCCCAAATGGGGTTTCGTGAGGTAAATTAAAGGTTCCACGAAAAAATTAGAAATCTTACACATTAAAAGTTTAAAACATTGTAGATACGTTTGTATCTGGTGGACAAGAAAATATTTGGGTCAAATCGCTTTTACTGCATTCTGGATTATCGCAATATTCTGGAACCAAAACGAAGTTTCACAACTGACTTGATGCAATTCCAGACATACGAATTCAATATTGTCAACAATTAAACTCGATATAAGAAGAATTAAAAAAATATATATTAACCTCTGCTCATTAAAATGTATGTTGGCATTTTTAGTATTTTTTTAATATTAATAATCTGATATAATAATTTTATTAAAAGTAAAACATTATTTTCCCCCCCTGACACACACATATTAAGGGTGGCTCAAATTATTTATAGGGGAAAGTAAAAAGTGTAGTTGCCTTCCCCCTCGAAATATGTAGCTTTCAATTTAAAGATATTTTACCCCCAACCAAGATTGTTTGTTTTTTTGCCTGCGGTGCATTTTTTTTATGGGCTACGCTTTAGTACTTAACGGGGTCCGTTATTTATTATGAAATATGAAAGTGTTCTTAAATAAATTTCCATATACTATTTTCTAAAATTAGCAAATAAACAAAATGGGAAAAAAAATCATTTATAAGTTTAGTTCTATTCATCTTAGCTATTTAAAATACAAAACGGGAAATAGGCCTACCTTTGAAAAAACACTTTGCATACCATACTGACAGTTAAACCCTCGTTTGCGTTTTGTTTTTGTGTGCACCGCACATCACTACTCTTCTAGGCCATGTGCATATTTACGCTAAGTTGTTGCTACTATGTTATACTGTTACAGCACCGTTATTAATGACTTATTCTGAGGGTTGCTGATTAGAAGGATAATTTTTAAGGAAACGAGAAAACCACAGTGATAAATCTTCGAAATTCAATAATAAGAGCGCCTGATATTTCTACTCATTGCTTCACTGGTGAGTTTTGCAGATTGCAGATATTAAAATATATATTTAGCACCGCGTCTTACTACCCGTTCGGGTTATACGCTTTAAGTACTAATTACTCTAATGGATTAGGAATTGGGAAGGTTGAATAAGAGGAAGTGAACCCGAATTTGCGTGGGGGTAGAGTGGAAAACCATTTAGGAAAAACCACCCTCAGTTCACCCGACCGAGATTCGAACCTCGATCTCCCCGTCCTCAGCAGTCGAGCTCAACACGACAAGCGCGTTAGCCAACTACGCCACAGAGGCGGGTCAGATATTAAAAGAATTCATCTGATATCAAGATAATAAATTATGTATTATTTTAATTCATATATATTGGGAAAATTACTAAATATGTGCCAAGGAAATATACATCAAGTGAATTGACGATAAAATATTGCTTGACTTAATTTAACTAACATATTTTCTTAGAACCCCATATTTACTTAATCCAGATCCGATCCCAAATTTATTTTTGAACAGAAAAAGTTACTATACGTAATATATTATTTTGATTCTATTACAATTTTAATATAATAGTTTGGTAACTGACCATTCTAAGAAATTTAAAGGGCGTATGAAAGGGTGTGGTTTGAACAGTGGCATTACTTTTGCGTTAGTGCGTGAGTTGCTTAGTTGAAATTTTGAAAACAGGCATATTTAATTATTAAGAGAGGAGTTTATATTCTTCTTCATATTTTAATTTTAACAGTTTTTGTGTCAACTAATATTAAAAAGTGCTATGGATATATTAATTTGCTCTAAACCTATCAATGTAAAACCTGATTATTTAAAAATTTGCAATGAACTAAAGTTTTCAAGAATATATAGTACGACTACATCACATTAATTCTAAATTCAATATGCTGATTCTTAAAACGTGTCCCTTATAATCCCACCCAAGTAGATTACACAATTATATCGAGTTTACCCCAAAAATAATTCTCTTAATTATTTAAATAAACTTTAGAAAGAGAAACTCCCGACACTTACTTAAATCATATAAAAAAAAGGTCAACGAACAAATTTACACATCCGCAATTATAAAATTAAAAACATATATGATTAAAAAACAAAATTATTTTACTTTATTAGTTTAAAAAACTCGTTCAAATACATCTTTTACCCATTTATACAAATACAATTAAATGTAAAAAGGAGGGAAAGAAAATATGAATCCTTGGATACCGAACTATATTAAAGAGTTAAGAAAAATATATTCAAAATTAATTTGTTATTTAAATATTTTTCTTGTAGATATTGTGATACTTGATAAAATTTGATTGGGAAACAGGACAGTATTCATTCATGTTCACTTTTTGGGCTATCCGTAGCCAAATAGTTAAAATCATAATAATAAACCTATTTAGACAATACTTCTGAATTTTTATATCTAATTATTCACTCACAATTTTTTTTTAGTAATTCCGTTAAGACATTATCTCTACACTTTCATATTATAGCAAAGTTGGCTGTGGAGAAAGAATTTCTATAACAACAATGAATGCTGCGGCCATATTTTATGATTTTGGCTGACAAAATTATTTATTGATTTATCACACAATAAAATAGCATCATTAATAATTAGGATTGCTGATTTTAAAATCATAATAATCGAAATTTTAAAAGATGGAGCCATAAAATGTGATCCTTACCGTTTGTTTTATATTAGTGGCATTTAACGGTCTTAATTGAGTGTTCACAATATTAGTATAAACATTTTTATATGAGGGATCCAGCATACATTTTTTATTATGCAAGGGCTTCTTCCGTATACAAAGTTTGGGAACCATTGCTATTAAGAACAGATCTACAGTTTTCAAATCAAAACTGAATGAAAATATATATGTGTGTGTATTATATATATATGTATATATATATATATTAATTTTGGAGAGTCTCTAGGATTCGAATTCGAGATTCAGGATTAGTAGGTAAGATGTAGATTATTTTTCAAATAAAAGTGGATTAAACTCACCTCTCGTAAAAAGGAGAATAGGAACTGCATGGTGTATGTTAATGGCTCAGTAACCCAAAGTTGATCGTGACCTCAGGTCATTTAATTCCGACCCTGACTGTACCGTAATGCGCTGTGACACGTAAAACAGCCTGGTGGCTGGAGCTCCAGGTATTGTGGGTTCGTTGCTCGACGGGAACAAAGGAGTTCAGGCCCACGCGGTGCACCTCACAATGGCGCCCAGCATCCGGGGGCTTCGGGTGATGGGTGGGGAAGGGAGGGGCTAGGGGTGGAACGCATCCGTGCACCTGACAGCGCCCCGGCGGACATACATCAGTCAGCACATGTGACACGTCACATATATAGACATTCCCCACACATGAATACATTCATAAACACTGCGTGCGTCAAGCTGAGAGCATTCCATTGGTAACGGGACCAAAAAACAAAAAGTACACCATCAATGGTGACAACTCTTTGTTTTAGTTCTCCAATTAGTGACTTTGAAAAATAACTCTTCTATTTATTTTTTTTATAAAAAGGGGTGTGTTACAATTACGTTTCCAGCGAATTCTGTTTATGTAATGGATAAATATATCGAGTTAAAACCAAAATGTTTTTACATTATTTTGTTCCTGTTATAAGTCTCGCAAAACTTTATGCACTGTTGGTGTCCTATCCTCCTTCCAAGAGAATGCTGGTAGGAGTCTATTTTACTGTATCCGTTCCTTCCTACTTGGATAAAGCCATACAAACTAATATTGGCATTAACACATTCTAAGGCACTAAACTAACATTTAATTTGTTCACCGTTTATGAGGGATGTTGGATCTCGAATCCTGACAGGTTTTATTGGTGGTTGGTGGTTTTTCATAGGTTGTTTTCAGTAAACTCGAGCATAGACAAAGCCAAATTTAAAAGTCATCAACAGTTTGGTTTTCTGGAACCACCCGCTAAAATAAAATGACTGCTATAAGGGACTACGAACCACTCAGTTTTTACATTGTGGCATTAAGTTAGGGGTGCAGGGAACGCGAGAAATGGCCAGCCATTGTTTTTGCAGTGTTTATAGTAAATCCTTTCTTTTTTTTTGACCAGAATAAAAAAAATATTGCTTCTGTACAAACATGGATTAGTAATTTTTTCACATGGTGATATCAACGTTTCTTGAATATCTGTAATTAACATAACAGTTACTTGTTACTTTCCCATTAAATAATATATTGTAAACATTTACGACGTCGATAAATTTTTTAAATTTCCCTTTGCACCTCGACGGAAAATAGGGATTTGAATTCTAGCACTAAAATTAAGATATATCCGAAATAATTGAAAAATTACACCTGAGCACGAAACTAAAACCTTAGTGCCATTGTTAAACCCCTGAGCTATCCAGGGATAATCTCGTGCTCAGTGTCCTTCACTCAAATTTTAAGGATGGATTTGATTCCCATTTCCGGGGGTTATTTTTCAATTTATTAAAATATGATTCAGATATGCCTGATTTTCGTAATTATAATCATCTCCCAAGTTTTACCTTTCCTTTATACTCAATTAGATATCGTTGGTTTCATATATTTAAAATTAATGCCTACTGATAAACTAGTTTTTAAAAATTGGAAATATTTTAAATATTTCTGTAGCATTTTTGTTCAAATTGTATGGATGGAGAAATATTTTGAATGATGAATAACACTATTTTTTTTTAGATAAAGAAGTGACGTTGCCTAACTGTGACGTCACGACAAATTAAGAGAGGACTTCTGATGCAAATATACGAGTATTTACTTTTTATTCGGATAGTTTTAAAGATATACCATTGAAACAAAAACCATTAATTCTTAAATAATTCTAAAAAATATACTTAAAACATTATTTTAATGATACTGAAGTAGTCTTTTTTTTATAAACGTATTTTTTATAAATCGTCTACAATTCAGGCTATTTAATTGAGTCATGAAAATCTTCCTGCTAGGATTTAAATTGAAAAATTCAGTGGAAGCATCTGTCCACATAGAATAGGAAACAAACGAAGATATAATTTTATGAAGCAAGTCAATGTTGTCTAGGCGCAAATAGTATAGTGAGTGTGTAAACTCATCAGAGGAAGAGGGGAAGTATTATCAACCCATAGGCAAGAGGCGTCACAGGGTAAACGACCTATTTTCTTCCTTCTTTGCTTCGAAATCACCAAGTAGACAACTTAATTTTCGCTACTGGGTCATAAAATTAATTTTACAAATTGTCATGGACTATATGAGACAGTATAAGTAAGATCGTGTCGTACTATTAATTTTTCTACATTTCTCTAGGCTGGGTACAGCGCACGTTGCCGACCGCTCCAAAACAACTCTAGTAGCACACCAGGGCGTTCTACCGCGAGTGGAGGTGATTAATTCCCTGGAAACGTGCTACCATCTATTCCAGACACAAGTTCCATCAAATACCTCCCCCCACCCACCCATTCTTTCCCTGCATAATCACCACCCTCTCCTCCTCCCCAAACTCTCTTGGAATTCCCACCTTCCCCTTACCGGTATGCAAAACGGGCATACACAACATACTTCACACCAAGTGCAATTGGTCATTTCAACGTTAACGTACCATTCCCAATATTTGTTGACATTTTATGTGGCTTGGAAAAAAAAAAGGAAACTGTACATAACAAATTTGATGAGGGTATTTCAACCAAAAAGTGTAGTACAAAAATATTGGCTATATAATATTTTATATATTATAGAGTCTATCACACCCCATGGCAAGCACCTAGCCTAGATAGATAATACAGATTGAACCAACTGTCGCATTATTGCATGGATTCCTGTATTCTACTTTAAGGTCCCGCTGGAAGGGGACACCAGAAAATGCTAGTATTTTTGCAGTTTTTGTACCAAAACATTCTTTTAGCCAAAATAAATAAAATATTGCTCCAATAGAAACATAAAGAATAAATTTCTTCATGTGGTGACATCGACAATTCTTGAATATCTGTCAAGGGTGTCCTGAAATTTAATGGCAACTTCCCCCCTCCCCCCCCTCCCCGCATTAAAAAAAGTATATAATTTAATGCAGCTATGCTCATCATTACAGTTATTCAAGAATGGTTGATATCACCATGTGAAGAAAACTAAACTCTTTGTTTCTAGTGGAACAATATTTTACTTGTTTTGGCCAAAAAATGTTTTGCTATAAAAACTGTAAAAAAACGGGCCCATTATCGCGTCCCCTACACTACCTCCCTTAAAAACCCATTGGAATCGAGCTCCGGGGTTTTATTTGCGATGATTGACGGTTCACCATTTTATCATTCGATGAAGCGTCTGTTGTTGTTTGTGTTTAAGAAGTATGACGACACAACTCTTCTTTAATTAACCAGATTATTAAATAAAAACGATTCCAATCTCTTTCAACTATCTATGAGATTTATTTAAGAATTACATAATCCGCACTAGTTATCATGGGATCTAATGCGTGACATCTCTATGCTGATGTCAGTGCATTTATTCCTCGATACCCCACCAATCTCTATTCCCGTAATATATATATTAAGTATCTACTATCCTAATTGTGTTTAAAGCAATAATAGAAATAAATAAATAAACACATTTTGTGAACACACACTTAGCTATGTTCGTTATCTGCTTATTGCACGTCATAATTCATTAAATCGATCTCCTTTTTATTTTCCTTCACCCCC
>CABEEJ010000881.1:180668-194978 GCA_901482245.1 Timema douglasi | reverse complement strand
CTCCACCATTGTTACATGTTTAGGCCAGTACCATGATTCAAACACGGGAGTCTTTGCTTAGTTACCAGACAAGCTACCAAGTTGACCGTTGGTATTTGATTCTCAATCATTATTGTTTGATTTTGAATAGAAAATAATATGCAACCTTTTCATGGTTTTGGTGACCTGGCGGTCTAGGGGTAAGGTATCGGACTTCCGTGCTGGCGGCCGGGGTTCAATCCTCGGTCGCGGCAAAGATTTATATGATTGCCAAACCCTTCCTTCACCTCTGACAAGACACCTTGTGAATGTGGGGAATGCCAGGCCTCCACCGTGGTTTGGATTCCACGTTAAACTGTAAGTCCTTCATTTCATCACCCTACCATTACACATTAGCGTAAGTGCGTATAACCCGAACGGGTAGTAAGACGCGGTGTTAATAATAATAATAATAATAATAATAATTTTATGGTTTTGATTTTCCATTCACTCAGTTCTTAACTCGTTATTTAATATTGTAAAATACACCATATAAGGGGAGTGACACCTTAAGATCTTACAGATTCTGAATATTTTCATCAGGAATCATAAATTAATGAATATGTTCTCTGTTCCTAGTCGACCACGAAATAGTGCGAAAATGCTGTGCATTTTTTCACTCCGAGAACAAGGTAAATCAGGACAAAGCTCTCGCCTACATATTGACAAAAATAGTACTGATTTATCTCAGGTCACACTATATTACAGCTCCTCGCTCAAACAAATTAGTAACAAAGTTGCTTGACAATGACTGACCATGTCGTCTTCATCTGAGCAAATGATCATTATTTAATAATTGACATTAACGGGCGAAATTTTGTACTTTATTTTATAACCAGCCTAGAGTGTCTTCGTGACTGACGGACTAAACAGTTTGTCATCAGGCCTAGGGTAGCGGTTCCTAATATGTGGTTCATAATGACACATTAGGTGGTCCGTGGTACTAGTTTTTAAGGCTCCGTCATTTCTGTGCTTAACAAGTTGGTTTTTGTAAAAACATATTTACATATACGTCTGTATTTATCTTAAGAATTATTTTCATCAGGTAGATAATTTAAAAAATAATCTTACTATCATAATGATATAAAATAGATCTATAAAACTATATCTGAAACGTTTTTTAAAATGTATTTATTTAACCTGAATCGTAATTCAACTGAAATAAAAACATTTCCTGTTTGTTGCACTTTTTACTAAAGCCATTATGAAATATATTTTGTTTTAAGTCAAATATTCACATTTTTTAAGGATGGTTTGCGGTTTCTTGGCAATCATTAAAGATGACCTTACTTAAGAAAGATCGACAACTTCTGTTTAAGGAGATACTGGTTCAAACCTGGGGCTTCAGACAAATAACTATTTAAGAACGACAAGATTAGCTTTGCGTCATCGAGCTAGAATTGCTCAGTTCTATACCGGGAGGTAGGGGACTTGGTTGGAATCCCGGTTAAGGGCACTGAAGGTTACTTCCATCATTATTTTCCTCTATATACTCTCTCCAGCTGATGCTGGCGCATTTCTTTTATACATAATTTTTATTATGTCCCTAAATTTGTACACAAGGTTGAATTGTAAATAAATGTGTAGCACTAAAACCATATTTGTGTAAGGGTTAGTTCTGTTGCCCAGATAGTGCAATTCCTGCCATTAGGGTTAACCATCTAATATTAAGTTGTCACTTCTATGGTTTAAGTAAGTGAGTTATCAGTTAAAATAACTGAGCATAAAAAGTGCACGGCTAGCTCAAATATAAAATATAAGTGTAGCCATAGTCAAATCACTCTATTTATAAACATATTTGTGATGAAACCGATTTAAATGGTTGGTTGTATTGTGGGATGTAAGCTAAATTATGACGAACAATAATGATCTTATAACTATAAAATTATTACTGCGAGCTATTACAATCTTATAACGAACGATAACTTTATTATTGCGAGCAATAATAATCTTATAACTATAAAATTGAAATGTTAACCCAAGTTGGCAAATACTTTAACAACATATTCACTAATTAATAAATATTTAGTTTTCACCCTGGATTCGACAAATATTGTTCCTTCGATACTAATTATATTTTTAGCATTAAATTTTATATTTCACCACACTGGTATATTCAAATAAAGTATATCGATTCTATATTATTATGTATTAAATGTTGTTCACGTGCTTGAAAGACGCTAGCACAGTTGCAAACAAAAAGCATAATTATATATTACGCTATGCAGGCAGTCTAATGGAGAGTTGGTCGCTCCTAGATCCTGCGCCACCCTCAAGAATCCATGTACATTGTGTGTCGTCACTGGTGCAAGCTTGTACAAGATACTAAGCACACCTAAATCTGTATAGAACGGTGATATATAAACAATAAAAGTAATGTCAAACTAAAAATACTAGCCGTTAAATTAATCATATTTATTCATTATTTCGTGTGTATAATCTGTAGCAAAATTCAACGAGTGTTATCTAACATGTACGTAGCGGAGGAAATGAACAGCGATATTGTGTTTGTGTTATTACAATTTACAAGTTTATTTTATTTTGCAAATATTACGTTTTAAAAATTAAACATAAATACTTGTACTGTAAATATATGTAAATCTAATCAGATTACACAATATTTGACCGTTTTGTGTGAAAAACATTAAGACGTATAATATGAAGTGGCAAATCGGCGCGTCCGCGCAAGAAGACGCAGTGGAGAAAATCCCCTGTGTGCGAGAATAGGCGTCGGGAAGCGTCGCTCGGCACGTCCACTGATAATTCACTTACTATTTCGTGGCACAGTATACTTTATTCACTTGTTAGTAAGGTACACGCTCGACGGCCACCGCGTGTCTTTCCTCGATCACGAACTCAGCCGTTCTGAACCACATGGTAATTATTATTGATTCCAAGCCATCAAAATTATCGGAATTTCGTCTGCCTCAAATCAATAAGTGACGCCGCGCCATGTGCTCTTAAGTACTCGTGTAAAAAAGTGTGTGTAAAACGTATCGTGAACCATGACAGCTCGTAGTTAGGCCACTGGATTGTGAACAAGTGGTGCAGTGTTGTTTTGTGGGTTACTTGTCACGCCATTGTCACCGCGGAACGACTGCAAATACACAATGAGAGTGGAGGGTAGCGGGCAAGACGGCAGCCATTTCGCTAGCAGCTGGCGCTGGTCTGGAGGAGAAAGGAAGATAGGGGAGCGGGTTTGGCACAGCTGCTAGCGACAAAACCAGACAGTTTCGATCGAGACACACGGGGCGCTTGGTGTTTTATTTAGAGGTGATCGGAGAGTGATACCTATAATAAGAGTTCTAAACGACAGTTTTGACGGGAAATTGGGGACGTCACGGCGTCCATTTTATCGGCGTCGAAAGTTGGTATTGCGCAGAAGCGTAGCACACAAACATGGACGTCTAGTGAATGGTGAAAATCGTGTGTATCGGACATTTTTGGCGTTTTTGTCTTTGACCAGGGACTTCTCGGTCCGTTTAAATAGTGACTATAATGCGTGAAGTGTGACGATTACGCGTGTTTTTTTAATCTAAGTGGAACTCTATGTGGAACGATGGAAAACGTGGGGGAAATGGCCGATCAGCGGTCGCTTAGCGAGCCATTACCAGAGTCGGTCGATTCGCCAGCCGCATCTACGCATGCCGGCCTCGGCATGTCGCCGACAGAGCTGAGCCCCACTATTTCACGCTCTGTCGTGGCCGGGTCAGTGCCCACTTCCCACGAGTCACTCGTCGAGTCGGGGTCGGGAGAGCACTCTCATATTCTCATCAAAGAGGAAGTGCCCACCGGTGCCGAGGATTTGTCGGTGGAAGGAGCCATCAGTCTAGCGAGCGACACCAAACAAGAAGCACTTTCTGTTATAGTTCAACCACAAGACGATTCTCATGACTCGGAACTGTTAAGTCCAGGAAAACTATCCCCTACGTCGGGAATCTCGGTGAGTGTTGCCAGCATGATCGACGCGACGGATTTTCGCACCCTTCAACCTGAACCAACATATCAAACGTTGACCTCCGTGAATGGCAGGATGTCACCTCCCGGCTTCAGTCCCAGTTCCTCCTACGCCACGCTCACCCCCCTGCAGCCTCTTCCTCCTATCTCCACCATGTCAGACAAGTTCGCATACGGTCACGCGAGCAACGTGTCCGGCTCCTTCACCGTCATGCAGAACAACGGGCTTAGTAACATTGGCCTCAGCATGGGTGTCAACTCCCCCTACATGGGTATGTCACCCCCTCACCACTACTCTCCAAACAACGGCCTCGGCAGCATCATTCCCCAGCAGCACTCCCCACTCTCCCCCCAGAGCTCTTACAGTCAGAACGGGCTACACTCACCACAAAAGAGCATGTCACCCAACAGCTATGACTCCCCATATAATCAAAGAGAACTGGTGGGACGAACGACGCTGGTTGCTCCACATAGTCCCACGCTCAGCCCCCCTTCAGAGTCCCTACACTCGCCACCTAATACCATCGTGACAAGCTTTGGGGGCGCTGCTACGACGTTGACCGCCGCCACGCTACCCACAATCAACGGGCTAACCACCATTACTCCACACGTGGCCGCGGTAGTGTCACCACATCACTCGCCACCTTCCCTGGTGGCACAACAGATCCATCAACGTGAGGCAGTGGTTGTTGCCTCACCATCACCCCCCAGCTTTGTGCAGCAGCCCCCTACCCCTGTGGCCATCAAGACGGTTCCCACATCGAGTGGCGGTGGCCTGGTAGCCGGCGGTGTCAGCGTGGGGGTGCCACAAGGGGCCAACAATAGTGCCACCAGTGAGGTGGAGGAGATAAACACCAAAGAACTTGCCCAGAGGATCAGCGCGGAACTCAAGAGGTACAGCATCCCGCAAGCGATCTTCGCCCAGCGCGTTCTCTGCCGCTCTCAAGGGACACTCTCCGATCTTCTCCGTAATCCGAAGCCCTGGTCAAAGCTGAAATCGGGTCGTGAGACTTTTCGCCGCATGTGGAAATGGCTGCAGGAGCCGGAGTTCCAGAGAATGTCCGCTCTCAGACTAGCAGGTGAGTGCAGTGTTTGTTTTGGTTGGTCACGTGGTTAGCACGTGGTGTGTGTAGGCGTGCCACTCGCTCAAAGTTACGCACCCGTAGTCGGGTCGAACCTGGACCGCTTCCCTCATCCCTTGTCTCTCTTGCGACATCTCCCGGTATTGATTTGCTTGGTACAGCTGGCCTCGCAACAGTTTCCCGCGCTTCTTGGCTCACATTTAGTTTGCGCTTTCCACGGACAGAGGGCAGATGATGGCAAAATGAACGGTATTTCCCTTTGAAACGAGTTTGTAGCCACGAATTTATTAAAAACATAAACTATTTTGTATTTATCTTTCATGAAGCATCCAGGCATAACTTTACACGAAGTTTAGTGATTGAAGTGCTCGCTTACATGTATTTGTTTATAAGAACAATGTATAAAGAGCACTTTAAGAATGAGTAGGAAAATATATGCTCACACAAATGAAGCTTTAGTACAATAGTCTTTCTAAAATCTAGCACTCATTGTGAGAGACTGTTTAAAAAAAAAATAGTTTAAAAAATTCCATTATAAGAGCTGTTATGTCTGTGCTTTTTATATATTAATTCAAATAATCAAAATTTGTTTTTGAACCATACTATTGAAAAAACAAAACACAATTCATTTATTATGAATAGTATTGCTTTATGCCAAAACTTAAATATTCTTCTTATAAGGTAGGCAAATGTGTAAGATCAAAACCCTACATTCTTCATACGAGCATTTACATAAACACCTACTGATAAGCAATCATTACATTGCCCTAATTAATAGTTTATAAACATTCTACTAAATTCATTGTAGATCTAAATTACTAAATAACTATATTACTCATGTTAGCGTGGAGGTCTAGGGAACACAAGGAAAGGTGAATGTTTTTGCAATTTTATAGCAAAACCTTTTTAGGCCAAATTAAATAAAATATTCCTTCAGTACAAACTTATAGTTTAATTTTCTTCGCAGGGTGACAAGGCTGTTTCGAAATTTAATGACAAATTTTCTATTCATTTAGAAAGTTTATCATCTAATGCCACTATGCTCATGACAAATTATTCGACAACTGTTGATATCACCATGTGAAGAAAATTAAACTCTAGGTTTGTACTGAAACAATATTTTATTTATTTTGGCCAACAAATCTTTTGTTATAAAAACTGCAGAAACACTGCACTTTTCTCGCGTATCTTCTATTTTAAGTTTGGCAATCGTTAATTATGAAAACCTTTGACAAAATGTTTAATGATGTCCGATTTAAATTTGATTTTTAAAAATATTGCTTCCCTTAACATTTCCCACTGTTTGCTACCAGAAATTACCTGGTGCCTGTAGTTCATGTTATGTTTATTCATAAAACTTGAGGCGGGTTTGTAGTTTTCTTTTGAGCCCATACATAATGGGAGGTGCTAGTACTTACTTATTGTGTAGTCTATTATTATTATATATTTTATTTTCTCTCTATTCATAAATATAATTAATACCAGTAAGTTACAAAACCTTGATCTTATTTTCAACATTGATGAATTCTGTAAGATACTGCCTACCTCTTTGTATGGGCTCACTAGATCCCGTACCAGGGCCCACGTACAAAGGCTTCAGTCTCGTCTAGTCTGACTTACCAGAGACAGGAAGATCCGAGGTTGGAGTGTTCTACGGGTTTAGTGAGGTGTTGTTTCCTACTAAACAGTTTCCCACTCTCCTTCCACACGAATGCGAGTAATTACTTACTCTATGGCACTAGGAACACGAAGGTTCATTGCCGCACTTACAAAAACACGCCACCTAGCCCTATTTTGAGCTAGTACTAACCAGTCCCCCTCATTACACCATATTTTGAGCTAGTTATAACCAGTACCCCTCATTACACCCTATTTTGAGCTAGTACTAACCAGTCCCCCTCATTACACCATATTTTGAGCTAGTTATAACCAGTACCCCTCATTACACCCTATTTTGAGCTAGTACTAACCAGTCCCCCTCAATACACCCTATCTTTAGCTAGTACTAACCAGTCCCCCTCATTACACCCTATTTTGAGCTAGTTATAACCAGTCCCCCTCATTACACCATATTTTGAGCTAGTTATAACCAGTCCATCTCATTACTCCCTATCTCTATCTTGAGATAGTTATATCCAGTCCACCTCATTACTCCCTATCTCTATCTTGAGCTAGTTCTATCCAGTCCACTTCAATACACCCTATTTCTATCTTGAGATAGTTCTATCCAGTCCACCTCACTTCACCCTATCTCTTTCATGTCCATTCTTATGTTATCCTCTCATCTTAGTTTAGGTCTCCCACTGATCCCTTCCTTTGGTTTGTCAGTTAACACCCTGAACAAATGCGAGTACATTTCCTCTATATTTTACTTTCATCCATCCTACCCCACAAGTGTAAATATGCTAATCGACCTGATATCTAGTAAGACACAGAGCACATAGATAATTGAACTCGGAAGGTGACACAAATATGAATATTTTCATAGAATCTTAATACTATTTCAAGATATTATTTTAATAACATTATAGATGTAAAACTCTTAAAATCTTTTCTTTAAATTAATCATACGATACTTTTAGGGACCTCACTGATAGTTTTAAACATACATTTTAATTGATGTGTTATGTAACACGCCTAACTTACTAGTTCCAGTTCACGGAGCGACTCTTATTGGACAATCGCATTTTAAACTATCTAGGGTGCTATTAGAACAACGTTTCGATAGCCTTGAGCAGCTTTGATTTGTCACAAATGAGGGAAGCCCTGTCATTCAGTATTCTAGACGAAATAAATCATTCTAGAGAGATTATCGAGCATTCTGGAGAGATTATCAAGTATTATAGAGACAGTATCAAGTATTATAGAGACAGTATCAAGTATTTTAGAGACAGTATCAAGTATTATGGAGACATAATCAAGTATTCTGGAGACAGTATCAAGTATTATAGAGACAGAATCAACTATTTTAGAGACAGTATCAAGTATTCTAGAGACAGTATCAAGTATTCTGGAGACAGTATCAAGTATTATGGAGACAGTATCAAGTATTCTGGAGAGAGTATCAAGTATTATGGAGACATAATCAAGTATTCTAGAGACAGTATCAAGTATTCTGGAGACAGTATCAAGTATTATGGAGACATAATCAAGTATTCTGGAGACAGTATCAAGTATTATAGAGACAGAATCAACTATTTTAGAGACAGTATCAAGTATTATAGAGACAGTATCAAGTATTATAGAGACAGAATCAACTATTTTAGAGACAGTATCAAGTATTATAGAGACAGTATCAAGTATTATAGAGACAGTATCAAGTATTATAGAGACAGTATCAAGTATTTTAGAGACAGTATCAAGTATTCTAGAGACAGTATCAAGTATTATGGAGACAGTTACAAATAATCTATAGATCTTACCAAGTATTCTTGAGTGCATATTTAGCCTCTACATGTCAGGTTCTTAATTATCTTAAAAATAATACACACAATACGGTTACTAGACTACGAGCCTTATTAAATGTTTATTTTACGAAGCTGCCTGAAGGGTAACTCAGATAAAAGGACTCAGAATTTTCTTTTAAATATCCCTCTCGTTCCATTCAGTAAATGTTAGAACCCAAGTTCTGGTCACCAGGGCCCTTCGACCAATAGAATTGAACGTGATGAATCTTAGCTAAAATCCACTTTTATTACTAACCAATTTGGACTTTATCACATAGAGAAAGTATTTTGATCATTAACATTTTAAAGCTCGATATTATTATTATTATTAGCACCGCGTCTTACTACCCGTTCGGGTTATACGCACTTACGCTAATGTGTAATGGTAGGGTGATTTCACAAGATGTCTTCTCAGAGGTGAAGGAAGGGTTTGGTAATCAGATAAATCTGTGCCGAGACCGAGGATTGAACCCCGGCCGCCAGCACAGGAGTTTGACACCTTACCCCTAGACCGCCAGGTTTATAAAGAATAAAAAATTTCTGTTACTTAATAATAATATTGTGTTTTACTAAAATCATCTAGAAAACTAGAATTGTTCTTATTTTGGCCAAAAAATAAATTAAATAAATATTAAAATCTAGTTTCATAATTTAGACCTAGTTCAGGTTGGTTTTTAAGGTAAAGAATACAGTCGGATGATGCATGATATTGCTCGGTCATTATGTTAGCATCTCACCCGTTGTAGACAAATGTAAAACTCAGAACATACCAAACAATAATTTTACCAGTTGATCTCTATAGGTGTGAAACATGGTATTTCACTGTACATGACGAAAACAAATTCAAGCTGAGTAGGAAGATATATGGTCCATAAAGGGATGAATATAATGGAGAGTGGAAGAGGTTGCATAGTTATGAATTACATATCCTGTACTCATTCCACGTTAGGGTAATCAAAACTTGCAGATTACGGGAGGCAGGACATGCAGCGCTAATGGGAGAATCTAGAACCTTGTCCAGGGTACTGACTGGAAAACCCAATGGGAAGAGACCATTGGAAAGACCTAGACGCAGATGGGAGGATAAAATTAGAATGGACCTGAAAGAGATAGGGTATATATATATATATATATATATGTTGGGGGAAAAAGTACTATAAAAATATATATTTTTCAAAATGCTACTCTGCATTCTACTCTGAAAGGCGTGTGAAATATTGGCCAAAGTTTATAAAATTATAGATTAATTTTTCAAAATCTGGTACTTGTCTATTTAAAATATATTACAGTATGTTAAATTATCTCTCTAACCCACATAAAGATGTTCGTTTGCAAGTTTTTATATCCGCTATAAACTCGAAAACCTCTGAACTGTTTTAGAAAGGCTTTTCACTTAAGTATTCTTTATACTTTCCTCAAGTACCTACATGGACGATTGTCTTTTCTTGTTGAAACCTCAAAAATAAATATATGTTTTTAAAAATAATCTGTTCTAAACCATGAAATCAATGTTTATGCTCTTGTGAATATAACCTAGTTACTATTGAATATAATGTTCATATATTTTCTGTCTAACTTGACCACCAAGTCAACCTAAAATCTAAGAAGTAGTTATGTAATACATCTTAAATACAAAAATAAGCTCTAGTTTGGTCTGGTTGGTTGTTTCGTATTCACATTAGTAGGTAGATGGCGTTTCTTTGAAAAATAAAAATTTCACATAGCTAATGTTCCATCATACATTTACATACTAAATATTCAGACAAACAGATGACTTCTTCCATCAAAAGGCAGCTTAAACTACAGATTCTTAAAGGAAATAATAATATATATAATATGATATATATATATGTATAAACTCTTCAACTTCAAGACAAAGAAACTTTGCATACGTACTTAAATACCTGAATATGTGCACCTGGGGCGATTTCTATTTTTAACTTTTACTTATATTGATAATTTATTACCTAAAACCGCTTGACTTTAAATCACAGAAATCAGAAACATGGCATTTCCATCCTAGGATACACAAGCTCATTTTGTGAAACTGACAACTTAGACCATTTTAGGACCACTTCAGCTTACTAAAATATAAAGAAAAAAAAATACATCTAACGTAGATTTATTTACCTAAGGAAGTCTTTAAACATTTCATGCGTATTATCTTTAACCTTGCGTTATATTTAGAGTTTGACACCTTAAAACCAAACAGAGCCCCAAAACCAGACAACATGAGAAGGGAAAGATTAGCATATGTACTGAATAAAGGGGAACTTGAGACTGTGCAATTTGTATTAGGCTTGCGTAGTCAAAGAAACCTAAGGGTGGTCTCCCTTCTGGCTAACTTCCTTTTTTTTAATATTATAGGGATTTAGTGGACATTTTAATATACGTTAAACATTTAGTTGATAATGAACCATCAACTTCGGGTTACCCGCTTCGGTGGCCGCGTGGCCTAACGCGTTACTCTCGCAATAAACTAGACTGCCGAAGAGGAGATCGAGGTTCAAATTTAGGTCGGGTGTATTAGGGGTGGTTTTTCCAAAATGTATTTACACCCTATCTCCACGTAAATACGGGTGCACTTACTATAAATAGACTCTTACTCAGCCCTAAAACTATTAGCGTAATTAGTACACAAGCGTATAACCAGAACGGATATTAAGACGCGGTGCGAAAAAAAAAATCTTCGGGTTTAATTAACCTAAAAACTGAAACATTCAAGAAAAAAGTCTAACATTGTAATTCTTTGAAAACACCCCTTTGATGTTGTTTAAATTGAATACTTGAATAACCAGCTTCTCTTCCTGGGCTCTTATGTTGGTAGCACACAGAGTAACTGAAAGTGGAATGGGGAGGGTTGAGTGCTGACAGCCATTGCACCCCACCCTACGGGCTTAGGTTTCATACTGCAGCTGCAGCTAGGAAACACAGACAGGTTTCTTTGCTACCACGATAACGTTTGCCGACAAGGCACGTAGGAGTGTGTCAATGGCCGCCATACAGAACTGCTTCCGGCACACTGGTTTAGCTTCTGGTTGTGTGGCTGACGTTCGAAGGCGAGGACGAAGGGTCACTCCACAAACTGCTACAATATTCCAATGACAATTCTTTTGAAATCAAAGACGTTATCGATACGGACTGCGAAGCTATAACAAATTAAATCTAACCGTCGAGGCTGTGAAAGATGGTTCCAGCACGGAAACAAGAGGCGATGACTAAGACAAGAGTAAAAAAAAGTGTCCCTACAATGAAAGAGGTGTTGGAGGGTATCAGGATGGTTCTAAGGTTTATTGGATATAATATTTACGGTACAATGTGGAATCAAGGGAAGAAAAAAAACACATACTCTAGAGAAGGATCTAGAATATAACTCATTTTAACAATACACAGCAAGCAACAGCATATAGTGGACTATTTACATGTTATTTAATAGATTTCAATCAAATTAAATCTCTTCGTGGTATTTTGTCTTGTTTGTCTCTACCCCTCTCACTTATGGCTAAGTGGAAACAAACTTCACGTTTATTGAATCTCGCAAATTGTGAACCAAATAGCTCAATCATTGATGGTTTATGTTATGTGTAACTTACTGTATATTAAGATGTTGACACCTTAAGCCCTGTGACCACTGGTGTGAGTAGTTCCAAAAATCATAAACATAAAAAGTTGACACTTTTAATGTATACTTAATGAAACCCCAGAGTGTGTACATCAGAGGTATTTTCACAAAACAAATATGTTGAGCCTAGTGCAGCGTGGCTTCTAGACGTATTTGTTTGAACTTCATTACTCAAGACATTTTAAACTTTACATAAGCAGTTAGGGAACGCATAACCATTTTTATACATCCATAGTAGACCTGACTTATTAAACATCGTGATCATCGATTCGTGTAGTTAATAGACCAAGAAACATAGGAAGCGGAAACTTGAAATGAAACTATATCAATACGGTAGGTTTAGTTGTTTTTTTTATCTTAAACACATTGTGAGCCTGAAATCTTAAACTGCGCGGTTGACTGTGCGTGAAGATGCCAAGCAATGGACCATTTTAAACTTAAACTTAGTATAACTACTCAGGCATTTATTTTTACTTTTATATATATATATAAAGAAAGAGAGGTAGTCTTATGCCTTAGACTGTGTGACCACTTGCATGGATGACTTTGAAACAGACCCAGAAAACTGAAGCCTTGCATACGTATTAAAGAAAAACTGAAGGTATATTAACATTACAAGCCTGAATAATTTAATTACGTCATTACCGGTTTGTGATGTTGAAAAGGTCACTATCAATATGTGCTGTTATTTATTTATTTATTATTTAGCACCGCGTCTTACTACCCGTTCGGGTTATACGCTTAAAGTACTAATTATGCTAATGAATTGGGAAGGTTGAATTAGAGGAAGTGAACCCGCATTTGCGTGGAGGGAGGGTGGAAAACTATTTAGGAAAAACCACCCCCAGTTCACCCGACCGAGATTCGAACCTCGATCTCCCCGTCCTCGGCGGTCGAGCTCAACACGACAAGCGCGTTAGCCAACTACGCCACGTAGGCGGGTAATATGGGCTGTTGAATATAGTATCGATTAGTTTTCTATTTTAATTCTTCCCCAAGGTGAGATTTCATTCTAATAATCCTAGTAATTTAAAAAAAGATCACTAACCCGGGTAGCGCTGGCCACTCGCGGCTTGTAACTTCAAATTATCTTATCTAGTCCAACTTATGTTTACCTAGCCAACTAAAATCAAGTAATTATGTTTTGTCAATAAATAATATGTTAAAAAGTATTGCGATACACTATATAAAAGAAATTGACTAAGAGTTTCCACTGACCAATCTGACGGTTCTACATTTTGAGCAGAAATAATTATTCCCCATATAATAATAATGCTCAAATAAATATATTTAAACACAGTATTATCGGTTTGATTCTGGGCCTTAGAGTTATGAGTATTAAAAAATATATCAAAACACAAATAAAGAGTTTGCTCTAACGAAGGTCATGTAGCGTTTTCGAGTATAGTGTTACGAAAACAATACTAATAACAGTAACGATAAAAGATAATTGTTTACTTTATTTGAATGTGTACTAATAAATAAATAAATAAATATGTATTTGAAAATATTATTTTTAAAATTGAGTGTTTAAACGCTATAATGAAAAACAAAGTTTTTCTCATTACTTTTACTCCCTATTTAATATAAATTAGACATTACTTCTATAACCGAGGCTCATATAGAATGGTTGTAAAATGGCCAAAGATCGGGTTAGCAATAATAAGTCTACACTATTCATAGCCACTATATAAGCCTATGTTAAAATGACCTAAAAGACACGTGTATACTTTATTAAATAAATCTAATGGATATATATGAATACATCTTTGAATAAAATCTGTTTTACATTTAATATGTAACAAATATACATTAAATAAACATAACTAAGCTAGGACTTTAAGTTAAAAAGGTCTAAAATTTTAACAACTCTGCAAACTATTCATTTGGCAGCATTGCAATCGTTTCTAACTAATCTTCTTATATCCAAGTCATTGTGGTATGTCTTTCAATTAAATAATAATAATAATATTTAGCACCACGTCTTACTACCCATTCGGGTTATACGCTTAAAGTACTAATTACGCTAATGGATTGGGAATTGGGAAGGTTGAATTAGAGGAAGTGAACCCGAATTTGCGTGGAGGGAGGGTGGAAAACCATTTAGGAAAAACCACCCCCAGTTCACCCGACCGAGATTCGAACCTCGATCTCCCCGTCCTCGGCGGTCGAGCTCAACACGACT
>CABEEJ010000881.1:168973-179213 GCA_901482245.1 Timema douglasi | reverse complement strand
TCAAGCGACCTTCACCGCCAGCCCAAGAGTGGCTCACAATTCACAGGGTTGATCTTTTATACGCACAAAACACAGCTTGCATCACATGGTGAGTAGGGGGGGCCAAAGAACGTAGATAGGGTGGAGAAGCTTCTAGAGTCCACTCGTAGCCAGTAGATTCTCGCTCGTAAACTCGGTGGAGTGTTACTTCTTTTCTTCTTATGGTCTTTGGACAAGTAGAATTGGCGTGAAGTTTTTTAGCGGGCACGCCTCAGTATTCGAAGGAAGGTCGTGATGTTCGGATGTGTGATGATAGGTGGCTCGCAGTGCTTACATGAGAATGGCCGTGGACGTCTTGGTAGAATTGGGTAAGTTTGCAATATATTGTAATATTAGCTCGCGGCTAATGTTACAAATTAAACAAATCACTTTTAACCAACTATTCTCACATTAAAGCCATTTTGGTGTACCTTATAAGGGGTCAATCCGTTTTGTAACCACTCTATTCAAACTAAAGATATTTCACTCCATTGTTTATCCCTCAGGGATCTACTTGTCTCTGAGTCGATCTCCTCGTATTCACTATGTTTTAATATATTTTCAAAGGCGTCAACCAGTTTTGAGCCAATATCCTCATATTCAAGCAATTAATTATTTTAGTTGGCCTTATAAGGAGTCTACCTCTTTTGGAAACAATCTCTCAAATTCAAGACACACTATAATCAATATTATAAGGGGCTCACTAGTTTTTAAAAATAATGTTACCCGTCTTCAAGACGTTTCAGTCAAGTTAAAAAGGGGACAACTTGTTTTTGAAGAAATTTCTCAGATTCAAGATATTGTAGTCATTGGCGTGTCGTGGAGTGTTTGTTACCAGGTAAGTACAGCTTGTTAAAACTGTGCCGGTGATATGTTCTCCCCCATTGTCCCCATTTGACCAAGATTAAATAGGTTTTGCTCTGTATACAGTATCACACATGGGAATGTATTTCCATTTCTAAATGAGCAATGAGTGTATTTTCTTTGGTAGCGCATGCCACAAGGGTTTGTCGGTTGGACATTGCTGGTCTACTACTGGCCGTGATGGTATTGTCCGTGTTTGACCATCTTGTTAGTGCGGTTACTTCGACACAAAGAGATGATGTGATGATGATGATGATAATTTTGTGGTGTCAGTAGAAGTATTTAACCTAATATAAGCAAGATTAACCGTGACAACCATAAGAAAAACTCGCTTTCAGGAAAAAAAATACTTATGGAACCACCTGGAATTGAACCCGGGACCTCTAGAACAGTAGCCAGAAAGTATGAGCACTAGACGAAGACGCCGATCACTGAATGTCATATCAAGTGATGATAAAATATCACAGGTAACGGTTTAAACAAACTATGTTTACCATAGCAACATTCTATGACACTCCACAGAATATAGTATAGATTTTAAATCAGGTAGTGAACTAATTTCATAAGATTCATGTCGCCATATACTATTTTCAGTATGTTCAGCTCGGTTATATTACCTTACCATGCCTATTGAAGCTCAGGTGAAGATTATAGTAAAGAGAATTTTGCCCTATAATAAGGATGAATTCAAATGGGAATATTTTACTTTAGGAATATAGAAGATTTTTCTATAATGAGCTAATTTTACCCAGTTCACCTAATTACACCCTAACCATATCTTGAGCAAGTTCTATCCATTCCACCTCATTACACCTTATCCCTATCTTGAGCTATTTCTATCCAGTCCACCTCATACACCCTATCCTTATCTTGAGCGAGTTCTATCCAGTCCACCTCCTACACCCTATCCTTATCTTGAGCGAGTTCTATCCAGTCCACCTCATTACACCATTTCATGTCTATTCTAATCTTATCCTCTCATCAGCATCTAAGTGTTCGTACTAGTCTCTTTCCATTGGGTTTCTCAGTCAATACCCTTAACAAGGTTTTAGTTCTGCCATTCGCGCTACATGTCCTGAACACCGTAATATGCGAGAGTTGAACATCCTAACAATGTATTGTAATGATCTCAGGGTAAGTAACCCATAACTATGCAACCTACTCCACTCTCCAGTATCCTCCCCCTTTTTTGGGCCTAGAATCTTTCTTAGCACTTTGTTTTTGAACACCCAATTTTTTTTTTGTTTTCGTGTAAAGTATTATTAATAATTACTTATAGCTATTATAAATTTTAAAAAATGGTCCATAAGAACTATAATAATAGCAAGACATAATAATAATAATATTAAAAACTAAACAGTTTATAATATCAAATTTAATCAACAAAACTCACATTAGTTATCTGATACATTTTAACAAGTTTTTTCCCCACTCGTACATCATATTATTAATTATCCTAATGAATAATTCATACAACAAAAAATATTTAAATTTACATAATTACTAACATTTAATAAAACTCATATACACACAAATGTGGCTATTTCAGATTCATAAATACCCAAGGGAAAAGCTACTTAATTATTATAAGCCTGTTATTGGCTATACCGGAGCTTTGATAAAGGCTAGGACTACACTTCCTAACTACTAACATTTGACCAGATTTGGTGTCCGCATAGTGTAGTGCGTCACTATAGCTATAAACTAGATTGCTGATTACGGGGAGATTGAGAGTTGGATCCCGGTAGGGTGTAATCAGGGTGGTTTTTCCTAAAATAGGTTTCCACTCTCCCTCCACTCAAATTCGGGTACACTTCCTCTAGATTCAAACTTCCTAATTCCTAACACATTAGAAAAATTAGTACATAGGCGTATAACCCGAGCGGGTAATAAGCTGCATTACCAACATGTATATAATATAGGTCATACTCATACCATATGTAATAGATATAATATTTATATTATATCAGCATACATATATATGCATAAATAATAAATATTATAATGTATATAAAGGCATATCTCTGATTTATAATATGTATAGACCTATATATATATATATATATATATTTATGTAGCCTATATTTATGATTATATATATATAATCATTTTTCACAACACGCAAGATGACGAATCTAATTATTATATTATTTCCTTCCCACTTACATGCAGAGGGTTCCTTAACACCTCGCTAAAACCCTAATATCTATTTGATTAACATCCAAGACATAAAATATTTTATATAATATGGCTAAATTTGGCGAAATGTTTGATTATTGAGAACTTAATTTTTTAAATAAAATAATTATTACTAGCACCGCGTTTAACTACCCGTTCGGTTTATACGCACTTTATAAAAGAAAATAATTTTATGAATCAAACTAAACAACTAAAATTTCATAAACATGCAAATGAATGACACTTTTTGTGTAATGTTCAATGACTACACCTCACAATATGCTAGTGAAAAAGTTCAAGCAGCTTAGCGTGCTTTCTAGAAGAAAGGAGCCAATTAGGATACATCCTTTCTATTCTCCCCCCCCTCCCACTGTTATCAATCCATAAGATCGAGAAAGATTTTTATCAATGTGTAATGGATTTAGAGGAATATTGTTGTTCCTTTGAGTCAATAAATATAATATTTTCCTCTTAAATTAACCTATACTGTATACATACACACACACATTATTTAGCACCGCATCTTACTACCCGTTCGGGTTATATGCTTTAAGTACTAATTACTCTAATGGATTGGAAATTGGGAAGGTTGAATTAGAGGAAGTGAACCCGCATTTGCGTGGAGCGGGAACGGAAAACCATTTAGGAAAAACCACCCCCAGTTCACCCGACCGAGATTTGAACCTCGATCTCCCCGTCCTCGGCGGTCGAGCTCAACACGACTCGCGCGTTAGCCAACTACGCCACCGAGGCGGGTAATTATAAATAAAATAACTTTCTTGGAATATATACCTTTGGCTGTCATAAAGCTAAATTAAATACAATACAATATACAATATCAAAATACGTATTTATGACTCATAATGACACAACTCGTGAATGAGCATTGATGGGAATGGGTTCGAAGACCATATAGGCCATATTTAATCAAATGCTAAACTAGTGTCGTTGTGCGTGTGTCACACGCGGTGTTTCAACCTCGTGCAGAACCAGATAAAAGGTGTTGTGTACGTAGTAGATTGTCGTCCTCAGTGGGCTGCTCGCCGTTGCTCGGATTAATCTCACGCTCCATCCACCATCGCCCCACACCTGCCTTGGACTGGTGATAGCTGCTGTTCTTACCTGGGCTGGTACCAACAGCTGTGCGCTCCCTCCCTACATGTCTCCCTCCTGCGAGCCACTCGTTCGTCCAGCTGATACGGCAGAGAACATGCTGGTGTTTCTCAAACTGGGGGGCGCAACGACGTCTGGTAAACCAGCGAGAGCAGGATCAAGTCTCGCTTTCTATTTATATATATACCTACATGGATGGGTAGGTGGAATAAATGTCAGGCTCATCTAGTTTGGTTCACCAGTGACGGGGAGGTTGAGGTTTGAATTCCATCTGGGTGTGCCAAGAGTATCTTTACCATACTAGTCCTTCACGCAAATACAGGTATATTTCTTATAAACTCGATCTTCCTCATCCCCACCGCACTAGCACAATTGAAATGAGTTTAGTGTAGTAAAGTGATGTTAGTGATAAGGAAGAGGATAAGTTCTAGTAAAGTTATAAAATTGTATGGAGTAGAGCCTCAGGTTGAGAAACGGCAGCGTCATACATTTTTGTTTATTCTATTATAAATCATCAATTACTGTTTCCAATTCTGTGGCCGAGTCAGTTTAGTAAAACGCCTCCATCTTCCTCTTTCTTTCCCCATTATTCCTCCTTTAAATGCTTCCAATCTTCTTCTCTCGTTTTTACACTTTCTGTCATCCACTCCTCCCACCTCGGTCTTGGCCTCTCTTCTGGCCTTTTCCCTACATATTTCATTTGCAACATGTTCTTTGGCCTCCTCTCCCTCTCCATCCTCATTACATGTCCATACCATCTCAGTCTTGCTTCCTCTACTATCTCATGTACTACCGTACCGCTACTCTTTCCCGGATAACTTCATTCCTAATCTTGTTTCTCCTCGTGACAGCTAACATTCTCCTCACACACTTCCTTCTCATGGCCTCCACTTTCCAAGTCTCTCTTACAATCACTGTCCATGTTTCTGCTGCATATGTGACAGAAAGTACAAGGTACGCCCCATACAACACTTCCTTACACTTCAAGGACACTTCTCTTCTCCACAGAAGGTCTCTTTACGCACCTATTGAACAACTCTCCCTACTGTCCTCTTCTTATTAGATCTTCTCTACTTCCACTTTTCCCCTAAATAACGCTTCCAAGTATTTTTGCCATAGTGGTTTACCACACTCCCTTCACGCAAATACAGGTATATTTCTTATAAACTCAATCTTCCCCATCCCCATCTCACTAGCACGTGGTGAAATATAAGTATATAGCTTATAATTAATTTAAACTTTTTAATATGTTTGCTACTTTGTAAAAAAAAGCGTTGAATGTGGGCCAGATGGTTTAGAATCCCCTGAAAGACTTTGGTTTTCAATTGGAGGAGTTACGTAATGAGAACCATACCACTGGTCACGCGGTCTAAGACAACTATTCACGATAAACTTATTGCCAATAACGGGATGATTGGAGTTCGAATATTAGCAATTCTCACTATTGGGGTGTTATTACTGTTGTTTACCAAACCTCTCTCCATGCTAAATGCAATTATATTTCTCCATATTATCCTTTTCCATACCCACAGGCATCAGTCGCTTATAACCTTATTGTTAAATGTATTAACACCAACATTGGTGGACCCTTGGACTAATCCGTCCGTCTCGTTTGGTCTGTTGCCGAGGACTGAGAGATCAAGGATTCAAATCACTGCTGTGTTTCCTCAGGTGGCGTTCACAAACGTTTCCCACGCTCCCTCCACGCAAATGTGAGGTACATTTCCTTAAAATGCTATCCTTCTAATCTTCACTCCATTAGTGTAATGTGGTTATCCCGGATAGCTAGTTAGACTTGGTGAAAAAAACACATTTATTAACACAAAGTTTTTTTGCTCTGAGTTTCACCACCCACCCGGGTCACGGGTGCACTCAAATTGTAGAATAAAGTACACCTGTCCCCCTGTGCACATGAGTTTAGGAACAACCTGTAATCACATTCAACTCCTAACCCCTAACCTAACATAACCTAACCCAACCTAAAATAGTATAACCTAACCTAACCCAAACTACCGTAACCTAGCCTAACCTAGCATACCCTAACCTAAGCTCACCTAATATAACCTTTCCTAACCTTAACTGACCTAACCTCCATTTTACAGTCCAAACAAAGTCACTATAAATTTTATTTTGACTCCACAGTTCATTTAAGGGTAATACCAACCTCGAATGAGTTATTTCGCAATTCATGTGCACTCATATGAGCTGTTCCACAATTCGTGTGCACTCATATGGGTTGTTCCACAATTCGTGTGCACTCATATTAGTTGTTCCACAATTCGTGTGCACTCATATGAGTTGTTCCACAATTCGTGTTCACTCATATGGGTTGTTCCACAATTCGTGTGCACTCATATTAGTTGTGCCGCAATCCTTGTGCATTTAATTTATTTTTACTTAGCACCGCGTCTTACTACCCGTTCGAATAGTACCTACGCTTAAGTACTAATTACGCCAATGGGTTAGGAATGGGTAAGGTTGTATTTAGAGGAAGTGAACCCACATTTGCGTGGAGGGAGAGTGGAAAACCATTTAGGATAAACCACCCCCAACTTCACCCAACCGAGATTAGAACCTCGATCTCCCCGTCCTCAGCAGTTTAGCTCAACATGAAACTAGCGTGTTAGCTAATGACGCCACCGATGCGGGTTGCATTTAATTACATTAATTTAATAGGAACGATAAAGGTAGAATTTTTGGAGGTGTAAAGGTAAAGGAGGAAACTATTTAGAAAAAAACACCTTACATACGTGGCTGGGTTGAAACAATGGCCCCGGAGTTAGCGGCAGCCCAGACCAATTAACTTGGTGTTTAGTTCGTGTGCCCACTAGTGCGCTTAGTAGCAAGTTCATGTAGTGTAAATGTTTAATTTCTTTTTAGGTTTTTCTATTCAAAATTTACGCTAATTTTAGAACACATGACGAGGAAATTATATTGAGAGGATTATTATTATTATTATTAGCACCGCGTCTTACTACCCGTTCGGGTTGTACGCACTTACGCTAATGTGTAATGGTAGGGTGATTGTGAGATGGAATGAAGGACCTACTGTTTAACGTGGAATCCGAACCACGGTGGAGGCCTGGCATTCCCTACATTCACAAGATGTATTTTCAGAGGTGGAGGAAGGGTTTGGTAATCAGATAAATCTTTGCCGCGACCGAGAATTGAACCCCGGCAGCCAGCACAGGAGTCTGACACCTTACCCCTAGACCGCCAGGTCACCTATTGAGAGGAAGTTCACTAGTATTAAGCTAGAGAGCTGATGAGAATATAATAGTGAAACCCACAATGCTGAATATAAACCACAGTGCACCTGGCTGGGTTCAAACCTAGTTCTGACCTTCCAAAGAAAAGAATAGTTGGCTGGACATTTAATTCAGATTACTGGTGTTATCCGACCGTGTCACACCAATAATTAGGTTTTTATGTTCAACACTTAAAACCAACCATCTGGGCTAATTCGGTGGAATAATGGACTAGGAATGAGTAAGGTGGAATTAGAGACTAAATGTGCCCGCATTAGCTCTGAGGGAGAGTAGGACATCTTTTGTACACCTATGACTGTTTCCAGTTTATGGTCTGGATCAGCTTTATTTTTATTCAAGCCATATATTTTCCACTACCGGCTTGATGGACCTGTCGTAGCTTCAAATGTCTTATAATCTAACTTAGGACTAGGACAGGCACAACATCCAGTCTCCAGCCGTTAATTTATCACTGTGAAAGTGTCAATCCACTTCTCACCAATGATACATGTTTCAGCTACGCCGGGAATCGAACCCGGGGCCCCTAGCTCAGTAGAAAGACACGCTACCGACTAAGATAAGGTGTCGGATACGCTATGTACTAATAATTACTCTAATGGTTTTAGGGATGAGTAGACTAAGGTTATATTTATAGAGAACGTGTACTCGAATTTGCGTGTAGTGGAAAACCATTTTGGAAAAACCACCCTCAATACACCCTATCGAGATTCGAATCTCAAGCTTCCCGTTATTGGTAGTTTAGTTAGTATTAGTAGAGCCATAGACCATGCGACCACCAAGGTGGTTGGGAAATTATTACTATAATATTTGCAGATTAATGAAGTCACCACAAAAGTTATTAATGCCTAGGTTTGATTACCAAACCCTTCCTTCACCTCTGACAAGACATCTTGTGAATGTGGGGAATGCCAGGCCTCCACCGTGGTTCGGATTCNGTGAATGTGGGGAATGCCAGGTCTCCACCGTGGTTCGGATTCCACGTTAAACTGTAGGTCCTCCATTTCATCTCACAATCACCCTACCATTACACATTAGCGTAAGTGCGTATAACCCGAACGGGTAGTAAGACGCGGTGCTAATAATAATAATAATAATAATAAATTAATGCCTAGGTCATTTAAAGCTAGAGCATACATGTAATTTATATTCTTTTTCAAAGTTTAAACTATTTAAATTGCATTCACTGTCACTAATAATTAGTCCACACATGTTTAAAAGTTATGGAATAAAATAGTTTAGTAAAATTAAGACGATAGTATATTTTAAAGAAATGCCATTTTACAGATATAATAAAAATCGAGAAAACCTCAATATGCCCGAAACCGGGGCTACATGCTCTATGGCAGTCATGTCCAACCAACCTTCCCCCGCCTGAGGGCCACACAGCTTCTTGGGGAGTTGGCTGGGGGACATATACGAGGTTTAAAGGATCTAATGACCATATTTCATAAAAACAAAAAACAACTATTTATTTTTGAAGCTTGCATACACTTTACAATTAACAAAACACAAAAAAATAATCTGAAATAAAACATACCGAACTAGAAATGGAAAATTAGCTTTCATTTAACCATCCCGTGGTTTAGTGGTCAATGCACCTGGCTACGAGCCTGGTGGTCCCGTGTTCGATTCATTGCTGATATCTTAGGTATTTTTACCTTAAGGGTAATGATTCCAAAGGTCACAAAAGTTTGGTTAACAAGGCTTAATTTAGGTTAAGACTCACCCCAGCTCCACAACTTCATAATAACTATAATGACATCATCTGATTGGGGGTACGACGTGTAGACAGCATCAATAGGTGCAAGATGGGCAACGTTCTGTCCACCAGAGCGGCTCAGATAATTCTACACACACGGCGATTGCACCTGGATGCCATGAAACTTCCGGTTATATATACCATATGATTAAAATAATAATATAGATTACTAACAGCTTTTATTGACAGTAAGTGAGCTCCAAAAACTCTATTGGTTGTTTAGTTCTCCAATTTGACGTATTTAAATTTGAGCTGGCGGGACGAACTCGGGGCCTACAAGTGACCCAGGGCCCACGGGTTGGACATGCTTGTTCTAAGTAGTTAGACTCGCATGGCACAAAGCTACCGTTGGGAGGTCGAGATTCAAGTCTCGGGGGAATACATTAGCGCTAGTTATTCATACCTTACTATCATTTTAGTTTTCCCGTACTGCCTACGCTAGCGTAAGATAACCTAATATAAAGTACCCTTTGATAGATCTGTTTATGCGCGTTCATCGATGAGGACGTGGACTAAACACCAATAGCGTCCATTTTGGGTGTACTGCGGTTTTTTTTTGTTTTTTTTTGCATACGGGACTTCCCTCTCTCCCTCCACGCCAATCTGGTATATTTCTTTAAAATTCTACCTTGCTCATCCATAATTAAATGCGGATATACCAGATGGATAGTAAGACGTGATACAACAAAAAAAACTCGTTTGTTAAACGTACTAATTAATAAACTCACCTTACTATTGAAAAACCAGCCTCTTGAGATGATTGCACTGGAACCCTGGCCACCTGCGTTATGGTCACTGGTCGGTGACCTGGTGATCTAGGGGTAATGTGTCGGACCTCTGTGCTGGCGGCCGGGGTTCAATCCTCGGTCCCGGCACAGATTTATCTGATTACCAAACCCTTCCTTCATCTCTGACAAGACATCTTGTGAATGTGGGGAATACCAGGCTTCCACCGTGGTTCGGATTCCACGTTAAACTGTAGGTCCTCCATTTCATCTCACAATCACCCTACCATTACACATTAGCGTAAGTGCGTATA
>CABEEJ010000881.1:110410-168867 GCA_901482245.1 Timema douglasi | reverse complement strand
GGGAGATCGAGGTTCGAATCTCGGTCGGGTGAAATGGGGGTGGTTTTTCCTAAATGGTTTTCCACTCTCCCTCCACGCAAATGCGGGTTCACTTCCTCTAATTAAACCTCCCCAATTCCTAATCCATTAGAGTAATTAGTACTTAAAGCGTATAACCCGAACGGGTAGTAAGACGCGGTGCTAAATATTATTATATTATTGATTATTCGTTACAAAATAGCATAAAGTATCTGACTAGTGCTTTAAATATGTTTGGTGGATGTATTTGTTTATATATGACTAAAGGTGAATTAAAGATAACCCGTATCGGTGGGCATGCAGGCCATATGTCAGGATCGTCTAGTTTGGTTTGCCAGTGTTTGAGAGGTAAGTGTTCGAATCCCAACCTGGTGTATTGATATTTTTGTTTCACCTAAATGTGTTCCCTCTCTCCCTCCACGCAAATACAAGTAGTGTTTCCCCTGTATTCTACCTTCCTCAGCCCGACACAATTAGAGTAATTTAAATGCCATAGCCTACTTTGGTGGCATCCCTCTCGCAATATATTGGACTGTCGATATCGGGTTTCGAGTCCCAGTCGGGGGGTGGGGGTATGAGGGGGACTTATCCTCAATGGTATTACACATTCCTTTCACGCAAATGAGGTCACACTAACTCTTACTCCCATATTATTAATTCTTAACACAGTAGCGTAATTAGTACATGTGCAATATAATAAAGATAATTAAAAAAGAGAGATTGCAACAACACTTCATAAAATAGCAAATAATATTAAAACGTATTTAATATACAGGTTGCAGTGGAGACTCGTAACTAAAATTAGTGGGGTTGTTGCTCCAGAAATTTTTTAGACTTTGCTTTAAAATTGTGTAAAAGGAAAAAAAACCATGTATAAAAAGGAAATTCATTCAGGAGTTTGATAAAATCCTAACAAAAAAAAAGAAACAATTTAACTTTTCTTAACTGAAATTGTTACATGTTCAAGCTTGATCTATTCATTTAAAAATGAAATCCATTCTTCTTGTTTTAATTTGCGCCAAAAGTTCAATAATTTTCTCCTTGATATCTGGATGACAATTGAGGAAATTTTTCTCCATTGCAAGTTCTGAAAGCGCATTTATTCTTTCTTTTAAATAAAAGAACTGAAAAAAAATTAATCAAATAAAATAGCTGGAAGTAGAATAATAATCTAATTCTACACTCTTCTACACTTTATCATATTCAATAATATGGTACACGGTTTTTAAGCACAACACACGCTGAGTAAAAAAAACAACTTCCTTTCACTATCACGCCAGAGCCGGCACTGCGAGAGCAACAGTGCTCTTTATACCTGGCAGTCCCACCTTCCTCCCCACCCCCCTCCTATGTGCGCATTCGCCCAACAGTCACACACCACGTCGCTGGCGCTGTGAAACGCTCAGTTCCATACAAAGATTTTTGTATCTTTTTCATAAATTGGGGGATGGCTACTGAAGTACTGACATTAAGCTTAAGGAATATATATTGTACTACAAAAATAAAGAAAGAATGAAAGAAAAAGGGACTCATTACATTAAATGTTATCGATAATATCAAGTGGAAATGGGGGTGCTGCAGTTCCGCAGTGCCTATACACGAGCCGCCACTGCTCTTATGATCTTCTAAAGATTACTATACCATTTTTTTAAGCGATGTACAGCATAATTATATTATAAGTGTTATTACAAAATGTCATATTTTAGAAAAGTGTATGAAATTTAGCAAAAAAAAACAACAAGATATTTAATCTATTAATATTTTCCTAAGAAACGCTATTGGTTTTGATAAACCTACATATTTTAATATTATGAAGACTATTTTTTTTGTTCTTCCCATGTGTCCAACAATTACATTAGCTAAGTTAATGATACAATATAATAAAGTTTGAGGAAATGCACCAGCATTCATTTGTAGGGAGAAGTAAACACCACTAGTGTAAAAAAAATACTTCACAGTACACCCAGTTTGAATAAAACCTACCCGCCTCGGTGACGTAGTTAGCTAACGCGCTAGTCGCGTTGAGCTCGAATGCCAAGGACGGGGAGATCGAGGTTTGAATCTCAGTCAGATGAACTGGGGTGGCTATTCCTAAATTGTTTTCCACTCTCCACGCAAATGCGGGTTCACTTCTTAATTTAACCTTCCCAATTCCAGACCCATTAGCGTCATTAGTGCTTAAGCGTATAGCCCGAACGGGTAGTAAGACGCGGTGCTAAAAAAAAGAAGAAGAATAAAACCTGGGCCTTCTAGACCAGAGCTGCACGCTAGCAAACTTTGATGGTCAAATATATTAAATCAATATTTATTGTATCTGTTGGATTCTTGTATTTTTTAGCTATCTCATTTATTTATTTGGAGCCAAGTTGTTAAAGCAATAAAGTTCACAAGCAGATGGACTTAAAATTGTATATTTATAGTAGAAAATATATGAAGTCCTTAAAAAAAATTGACATCACTTTTCTGTTTATCCTATCCATACACGTATTAAAATTTCTTATATTTTCTAAAGAAAAGTCCTTAAATTTGTTTCTTTATGAATAAGTAAAAATTCAATTCATTTAAAGTTACTTTATAACAAATAAATTAAACTAATCATTTTTCATTTTTTTATTTATTTGATGTATTTAACGTGCACTTTCTAAACAGACTGATTATATCTACACACGACTTATGAACTAACTTAAATCTAGACCAGACACAGCATCCAGCCCTCAGACGTTAATTCATCACTGTGACAGGAGAAACCCACATTTTAACAATAATACATGTTTCCTGCCATGCCAGGTATCGAGCCCAAGACCATTAGTTTAGTAGACAGGCACGCTACCAACTGAGCTAAGGTGTCGGGACAAATAAATCAAATGAAATAATTTCCATATATTTTCTTGAGTGAATATATTATATCGAATGTTAAAAGAAGATCTCAGTGGGAGCCCTAGCCACGGCCTGGAGCATTTGTAATGTTCACACGTGTTATTGTATTGGAATCCATTTTAACAGATATTTAAGTAAACAACAAAGTAGGATGGGTTCAAATAAGATCTAAATATTTGAACATAGAACTATATTATTATTATTAGCACCGCGTCTTACTACCCGTTCGGGTTATACGCACTTACGCTAATGTGTAATGGTAGGGTGATTGTGAGATGAAATGAAGGACCTACAGTTTAACGTGGAATCCGAACCACGGTGGAGACCTGGCATTCCCCACATTCACAAGATGTCTTGTCAGAGGTGAAAGAAGGGTTTGGTAATCAGATAAATCTGTGCCGGGACCGAGGATTGAACCCCGGCCGCCAGCATAGAAGTCTGACACCTTACCCCTAGACCGCCAGGTCACCTACCATAGAACTATAACATATTCAACATGAATTCATTCATATTGCCATTATCATAGACACATTATCTTAATAAATTATTTGCATCGTGTCTTACTACCCATACAGGCTATTCTCATTTAATTGCACGTAAAGGCTAAGAATGTTAAAGTCAGTATTAAGAGAAAATATTCCCTAATTGGCTTGGAGGGAGAGTGGGAGACCTTTTAGGAAAAAGCACCCTCATTACATATCAACGGGTTTGGAAACCTGACTCCCCGTCATTGGCAAACCAGAATCCATGAGCCTGGCATTTATTCCGTGTGCCCATCGATGCGGATCGTGTCCGGAATGAAAGACACCACCCGTTGAAGTGCCTGTAACCGGAAGTACAACAAAATGGTAACCTAACACCTTTCTCCCCTCACTTTCTAGACTCCTAGCGTAAGACTTCCATATATGCTTTCATTGCCAGGGGTTTACAGCGCGTCAAGTATGATGACATATTTTCAAACAAATAGTTCATTAGTTTAGCATATAAAATAATAGGCTTCGTAAAAACATTTTAAACCACGTACTTTCTAATATTCAAATACAATATCAAACAAGCACAATGGATTAGATGGAGGAGGCCGAACTGGAAAGACCGTAACAGGAGTTGTGTTAAGACGGCGAGTCGAAGGATGGGGTGGTTCAAAATAAAAATGGAGTGAAGCAGGGGAGTTCCCTTTCTCCAGTACTATTTTTAATGGTAATGGAAATGGTCACTAACAAAGTGGCAGGAAAACTTTGGGAGGAAAGAATGAAAGCCATGATGTTTGCTGATGACTTGATGGTATGGGGGGAGAAGGAAGAGGAATTAGAGGAAATACAGGAACAACTACAAGAATGGAATGAGGAAGGGAAAGTGTGGAATAAAATTTAGCACGGTGAAGTGTGAAGTGATGGTAATGACAAGGAACAAGATACGATCTTGTAAAGCCAGAAAGTTGGATGGAGTAGAAATGAAAGAAGTACAGAACGTAAAATATCTTGGATGCGTGATTGAGGTGAGAGGTGTATGTAGAGAGGTCTAATGAGAAGAGGACAGCAGGAAGAGTTGTTATACAAGCGGGTAAGAGACTTACCATGGAGAAGAGAACTGCCCTTGAAGTGTAAGGAAGTGTTGTACTAGGGTGTATTTTGTAGCCATTGTCACATATGTAGTAGATACATGGACTGAGATGGTATGGACATGAAATGAAAGTGGAGAAGTGGAGGATGCGAAAGAAAATGTTGGAAATGAAGTAAGTAGGAAAAAGATCACAAGGTAATTCAAGAAAAATATTGGATGAGCAGATAACCGAAAGTGTGCAAGTGAGAGTAGAAGAATGGTGGAAGGATAGAGGAGGATGGAGGCCTTTTACTAAACTGACCCGGCCAAAGATTGGAAACAGTTGATGATGATGATTATGATTTATAATAGGATAAACAGAAATAATAAAGCATTAAGAAAATATCAAGAGTTCGGTTTTTCTAAGAAAATATTTTATCTCGGCAATATCTTCTATTTTTAAAGACACAAATTATCTGTTTCCAATTTATTTCTTAAAGAGTATTAGTTTATTCTAATGTGCGTTGCCAGTATTTAAAATAAGTTTCAAATTAATATTTTATCATATTTAATGTGAACAGGAAGCTCAATTCCTGAACTGCGTATTGAACATATTTTAAATTTATTGTTAGCTTAAGTATAATGCAAACGCTGTGGGAAGGTATGTATATATTAAAGAGTTACAAAAACTATTAAATCTATTTTCATATATTTACTCGTCAAATTGTACGTTCTGAAATTAACATTTTTATGTATCGTATCAATGCCGATAAGATAGTAAGTACCTTCTTGACATCTCTTTATTCATTATATATATATTCTATAAACCTACTTTCTCACTTTGTGTGAACAAAAAAACCCCCACAATTATGCCTACAAGAAAAATGAAAATTGAATGTAACTTTGATTCTAAGGGTAAGGTAAAATTTGAAAATATATATTTTAGTTAAAATGCAACTTTTCTTGTAATTTGATTTTAATTTAATTTCTATTACTTTGTGATTAGTAAAGTTTTGTTTGTATACGATTTGTTTTTAAATTTAGGCCCTTGATACATGAAATAAACCAGCACTGCAGTTAATCCTTTAAGAATTTGCTTGGAATAAAATGCAACCATCCATCCATACCACTTAAAGAAGCTAAGTTTTAGTGAGCTTTGGAAACTAGGGGTTTCCTCAACAACGGAGCTGTCGCTATTGTCTAGTAGGCGTTTGCGAAAAAAAAAAGTCTTCATGTTCATTAATATTTGTCAGCAGGAAACGCTTAATGTTTGTGCGAGTTTGAGATAAGATAATGAAAGGGTTACTCATGCGGTGAGTTCTCCCCCAATACCCCCTCACCGTTCTTTTGTACTCACCCTGCACGCCCGCCAGCACCTAGACCGTTGAGTGTAGAGATACACCAAGAAATTGCCAGCCTAGCGAATGGAAAGGATGGTTTTTAATTAATAACGAATGTCTCTTCACCAGGATCACTAGTAATTTCCAACCCTGGTTTGAATATCCCTAAAATTCTCCCTTTCTATACCAACCAACAGGTGACCTTGAAGGAAAGTATGAGTATAAAATATAGCACCCCTCTTTTATTAGTAACACAATCGTTCAGCGATTTCATACATTGAGATATGCAACCTTCAATTTAAATTGATCGTATGTTTTTTTTGTCAATTTGCTAACGCGTTTATTGAGTATATATTAATACCATAGCCAACTAAATTTACGGAGGGAGGGGGGGGGGCTAGTTTCTCTAAAGAGGGCTAAGCACACACACAGTTTCACATTTTGGCTCCAAACTCATTTTATAAAAGTCTACAGTATATTACAGTATATTATAGTATCCTCTTTTTGTGAGTGGACTGTACCAACAACACCTTTGGACATTAAACCGAACATCCCCATTGCCCTTTTTGTTTAAACGTACTAAATAGTAAAAAAAGTAGTAGTACATTTGCATAGTTTCTCTAACATAAAACAATATTTGCCTGATTCAAATCATATTTATTTTTATTTTCTTACTACGCACCACAACATTAACATGAACTTAAACAAACAGATGGCTTGTAATTAAGAAGGAAATGGATATTATATCAAACGTACATGATAGATACTAGCGATTTTGAAGTGTAGTTAGCTGACCCAAGTAGGCCTACATTAGGAAGAAATACAATACGGAGCACTTTTTTTTAGCACCACGTTCGAGCTATACGCTTGTGCAATAATTATGCTAATGGCTTTAGGGATGAGGAAGATTATATTTATAGTAAGTGTACCCGAATTTGCGTGGAAGGAGAATGGAAACTAATTTTGGAAAAACCACCCTTAGTACATCTGACCCTAATTCGAACCTTGATCTGCTCGTCATCGGCAGTCTAGTCCACTAAAAGAATAGCGCGTTAGACCATGCATCTACCGAAGCAGTTAAGGAGTATTTCTTACATTTACCAAGCTAAAAATGACGACACGTAGCTAGTGGTGACCATAGCGGCGTGACCTGAAGCACTGGTGACAATTTATATTAAAGTTCACTCATAGGTTATATATCTTGTAAATAAATGAATTAAATCCCTAATACCATTGAAAAAAATATCATGTACATTAATTTTTAATTACTAATACCATTATTACTATCCTTTAATAATCCACGCAAATTTGTGTTTTGGGTTACTTAATTAAGCATGGTATAGTTTTTACAGTTTATCAAACTTCCCTTCTCCGTCTTCTATTCTAAGCTGATTTAAACAAAATTTAATATAGCTTTTAATAAAACCGAATGAAAGGCTTTTAATTAGAAAACAGAAGCTTACATTTTGCATAAGGGTCAGTCACTTTCCACAAAAGGTCTTAAATTAAGCACTAGCTAAGTTGAACCAAGGTCTTACATTAACTACTAGCTAAGTTGAAGTTGAGTGCTAGGAGAAATATGTGTACCAGTAAAATGAGTTATATATGTCATATAAAGGTCAATCCTTGGGTAATATTATTCACCACGTTTACGGTTATAAAATGATTAGATATAATTTGGTGCAACTAAAAGGCCAGCAAGAGGAATATTTTCCACGCGAAGAAGTCTTACATCCCAAGTAGGCCTAATTAAGTTAGATTCCCTACCATCAAATGCACAAGTTTGAAAGCATTTAAAAAAATGTGGTTTGGATATATGGTTCAGCGAAGAAGCCTTTAAATAATGAATCTTGACGCTTGGAGTAATCTGACGAATTAGAAGATTTAGCTATATATTTTTAAAAAACTAAAAGAGAAAAAGCTAAACTATTGATATCTATACACGCAACCTTTTTAATAAAATATTATTTGTTTTTAAAAGAGAAATGTCACAAGAGATTTTTGAACTAATTGAGTACTTGGCATGCGCTTTTTACACCAGCTGGTAAGAAGAGTTAACGATGTAATTTAAAGATTTATCATGCAACTGGTCACAAAACATACAAAGTGTTTTAATTCTAGAACAGATTCAGCACCAAGGCTACTAGTAATTAATTATTTGTCCGAAGGGGAGGTTTATTTTCTCAAATTACAAAATTGTCGACAATACCAAGAATCAAATCCGGGTATTTAGATCAATAGGCAGACGTGCTACTGACTCAGCTAAGGTGTAGGACTTTATTTTACGGCTACACAACATTAGCGAGGAAATATAAACTCTTGGTTTACTGTGCCAGACTTTTTTTTTAAGATAGGTTACTTGTGTTTGAACAAAACATTCAATAAAACTTGGTAATTGTCGATAAAAAAATATACTGTACGCCTATTATCCAAATAAATTTAAGAGAAAATACATTTTCTCTTAATATTTTAACAGTAAGCAGTATAAATAAAATCAACATTTGCATTGTAGTACTGTAATTGGTTACGAAAACATTAAAATTAGATGATAGTGGGCCAAATGGATATCATCAGACTAAACAAACGTTCTTGATAATCTTTTCTCTCGTGGAAAGTGAAATAATTAGCGATACATTTTTTGTCTTTAGTATTACTTGAATTCAAATACAGCACACACCTTTCCAGAAATGTTCAATGTTTTATTGTGACGTAGTAAATAGTCAACAAACTTTAGTAGACACTATAAGTTTATTACATAGCCCGTATCGTCTTTCATACGGCAAGCTTCACTCGACCAGATCAAGCCACCAGGAGAGATGCAAAACGCCATGTTTTCCGTAGTATCTTATTCTGTATTTGATTACACTAATATACTAGAAATAAACATTTTTGTTTGTTGGTAGTAGTTCCATGAGCTTTCAGAATAGTTTCATTTTCATTTTTCATCTTTATTTAAAATGAAATTATGTCGTATTTCTAATTATTTCTACATCTTCATTTAAAATGGAACTTTTGCATATTTTTATTATTTTATCATAGGGGACTCAGGCTTGTCTGGAGGCAGGGGGTAGCCCCTCTCTGTCCTCCCACTGATTACGGGCCTAACACGCACGCGATCAAACACGCCACGCGTGCCAGCCAGGACATGTGGACGTTAACACAAGTCCTGCTCCAAACGGCCGCCAAATTCGAAGGCTTCACACCCGTCGTAGAGTGCACCTGGAACTATTTAATACTGTCTAGAGCGTTCCACTCTCAAATTTCAGTACAGGCTCTTATGGACTATTACCATCTCTTTCCAACCCATTGGTCTCTCCGTTAGCGCTGTCCTTTTTCTAACAAGCGGAGTTGCCATTTTGTATCTTACATTTGAACGTCGTTATTTCTATTAAATAAACATAGAATATTATTATTATTATTATTATTAGCACCGCGTCTTACTACCCGTTCGGGCTATACGCACTTACGCTAATGTGTAATGGTAGGGTGATTGTGAGATGAAATGGAGGACCTACAGTTTAACGTGGGATCCGAACCACGGTGGAGGCCTGGCATTCCCCACATTTACACATAGAATATTAATGAAGATACATTTATGTATCTTGTGAAATCAATTTATGCCACCATAGATGTTTTTAAATCACTTTTTTTTTTCAAAATACGAAAATATGCATTGTGTCAAAAGTTTCATGAGGTTTCAAATGTAACACGTCATAAGTCTAGTTCCAATTGTGTGGAAAAGCCAGTAATTTTATGGTGGCTATTATAATAGTTATGGACAACGTCTGCAGATTCTGAAAGGAAGATCTTTTATACAATGCTAAAAAAATAATTAAAACATATTATACCTCCTGAAAGATTTAAAGTAAAACATGAAAAAGTTGTCTTGTTGGAAACTTTTTTCTTTTGATTTTGCTTAGGTACATTATTTTTAAGAAACGATAAGAAAATCTCAACTTTATTTTTGAAAAAACAAACAAAAAACAACAACTATGGGCCAATAGCGCCCCCCATTTATGTGTGGTAGCATTTTGAAGTTGAAGAGGGTGTAGTTCACTTTGAGCTCTGTCCAATCTTGAAGAGCAGAGTAATGTTATACAGTTGTAGCGTTGAGAACTTAAACGTTAATTCACCCCATTCACATCAAAATTGATATTTGTTTCACAAAATACAAGGTACAGCCAATTAATAGGTTATTATACTCGTCTTTGTTTGTAATTATAGTTTAGTAATCATGGTTTTATTGTATTTGCCGAGACTATGTTAAAAATTTGAGAATACATTTTATATGCAACTCCAAATTTTACTACACTATGCTTTTGAATTAATAAACCAGCTATCCACAGAGGGGGGTGGCTGGGCAGTCTAAGATTTGACACTCGCATTTACACTTTGCCACAGTTTCTAATCAGGCCCAGGTTTGAATCCTGGTCGAATTCACTGGAATTAGTTAAACACTTTAGAACAGTCGTTAGAGCGGGAGCCAACTGAGATACTGAGATTTATCTTTGGTAAATTTTCGGCTAGGGGACTGGATGTTGTGTATTATTAGTATTAGGGTAGTTTGTAAGTCTTGTGTTGATATAATCAACGTGTTTGAAAAGTACATCCACCTAATACAAAATAATTATCTTAGGTTGATTTTAACAGGTTATTTTTCCATAGTTTCAGGAAAATACTGGTGAACATACTCTTAGCCACTTTACTCTGTTATATTATTGATTTAAATCAGTGTAAGATGCTGAAAGTCTAAACACAGTCTTCAGGATGTAAACATAAATATAACCCTGCTGACTTCACACCAATGAATCCTACTGATGACAGTCCTCTTTGAAAAGCAAAACACAGCTGTTTGACCTCCATCCAAGAAGCTTCTCTCCAGTTGTGAGCCATTATTCTTGTGTTACGGGTTACGGTCATTAATTTGGCGTGGGCCTACAGAGTGCTAATAGTGTTTGGTGGCTTAGTCGTCATTTGTATCAAACGTTTGTTCATATTATATTTTAATTTTTTCCTTATATTTTTAGCTATAATATATTTTACTTTATATGGGATGATCATTTTATATATTATTTACTATTGATTCATAGTGTTTAGTGTTAATTATTTAAATTATTTATCATGGAAACGGTAAAAAGAAAATTGCATAGCATAGTTATACTGAGACGCAAAGAACGTCAAATATTAATTAACATTTTCAATTATTTTACTAAGACAATGAATGTCACCAAAGCAGTGAGGGAAACATGTAAAGCCACGAAATGTTCAGAAAGAACTATTTACGCATTAAGAGAGGAACAAAAATGTGGTCCTTTGTGGACTCCTTCAAAAAGAAAACAAAAGAGAAAAGGGAAACAAAAATAATTCAATAACGAACACATACGATGGTATTGTACAGAGTGGTGTTCGTCGTCTTGTCCATTCCATGTTGTTCGACAACTTGCCCCCCTACTTTAAATATTATTTTAGTGAGGGTAAACGCAGAAGACACATTGCCAAATTTCTCACGAACTACCTTATACAGATTTTTGCAGGAGACGGGTTTTATTGAAATGGATGACATTATTAGTTGGAGTCATAAGTATTTGAAGGCTATTGAGAAGTTCAGAGCTGAAGGTAGACCTATTATTTATACAGATGAATCATGGGTAAATGTACATAGCGTTTCCAAGGAGTGGAAAGATACTACCATTCAGAGTTCTCGGCAAGCATTTCTTGAGGGGTTAAGCACGGGACTGAAGCCATCACGGGCTCGTGGACCAGGCTGGATGAGATGGTGAAGGTGGTGGATCGAAAAGTCATTCGTTTGCTTCCGTATCATTCTGAACTTAACCCCATAAAAATGGTGTGGACTTAGGTAAAAACATTTATTAAAATGAACAAGGCTAGTTTTAAGGTTGAAGATATGAAGTCCTTAATATCTGCCGCGTATGAAAAGGTTTCTGTAGATAACTGGTTCAATTATGTAAATCACGTCAAAATAATTGAAAATGACATGTGGAAAGCAGATGAGCTGCAAGATGACGAAGAGCTTTTTTTTAATAAGATTAACTTCATCATCTTCATCGTCCCCTGTGTCATCTCCTCCACCCATAAGTCCACCTACTCACTCTCAAAACTTTGAGCTACCTGGGCCATCAACTAAACACTACTTCACAATTGATGGAGCCACTGGGACAGCGATGAAGCAGAAAGGTATTTTTTAGGTTTAAACTAATATGGTATTTACTTTACATGGCAAACTTAAATGTGCCTTGAATAGATTTTAGAATCCCCCCTCCTTTATAATGACCAGTATTTTAATTTATAAAACTATTGTATATTAATTTATTATTATTGTTATTATTGAGTTTTAGCTTTTACTATAGTAAAGATGACCCGCCTCGGTGGCGTAGTTGGCTAACGCGCTTGTCGTGTTGAGCTCGACCGCTGAGGACGGGGAGATCGAGGTTCAAATCTCGGTCGGGTGAACTGGGGGTGGTTTTTCCTAAATGGTTTTCCACTCTCTCTCCACGCAAATGCGGGTTCACTTCCTCTAATTAAACCTCCCCAATTCCTAATCCATTAGAGTAATTAGTACTTAAAGCGTATAACCCGAACGGGTAGTAAGACGCGGTGCTAAATATTATTATTATTATTATAGTAAAGATGAATTAGGTAGGCCTAATTGTTTATAAAAGTGCACACACATTCACATGAAAACAGGGAATATTTTTGTATAAATCTATGTACTTGGGAAGACCATCTTTGAAAGGATTCGATCTCCAACCTTTTCATTGTAGGTGACAGTGAACAGTGTATATTAAAAATGGCATTAATATGTTAATGAACAGAATAATACACAATTCTTGACAGCCCACATTTCAAATTGATTGCCATAGCGTGTATAGAGTTTGTATAATTTGCTAAGTTTGAATGTAAAAGTTGTCCATCTGTTTCGAGTGGGTGAGATCTGGCAACTGCGTGCTCTCTAAGAGCTGTACTGCAGAGTAAGAGTGACACGGAAGAATCAAAATTTTTATTTTAACACATTGAAAAGCTGTCCACAAAGTATTCAAAGGTTGTATAAATAATGTAAATTATTATAAACTATTCCGACTCAGTGGATACGCGGAATAAATGCCAGGATCATTTAGTCGGGTTTGGACGTTGCAAGTTGAGGAGAGGAATGGAGTTCGAATCCAGCAGGCTATACTTAGAATAGCTTTCCATAAATGGTTACCACTCTCCCTCTACAGGCCAGTCTACAACCAACATACCCGCTTGTCGGACTCGTAAATACGCAATCGCAAATGCACTCGTAATTACGCTTTTATTAAATACAAAATAGACTGTCTACAATGAAAAGTCGTAAAACGTAATTTCAACCAATAGGAACAAACATCAATGATGACTATAAAAGACAAATTCATATTAATGTTTTCAAATAAGAAATAAATATTTAAAAAATATTTAAATGGTTAAATACACATGATTTTAATTGAAAATCCTGTTTTCAATACTACACATTTCCAAGCGTTTTTGTCATACACCAAATAACTTCAAATTATTTGATTTTAGTAGTCCATCCATATTTGTTTTTTGATTGGCTGAACGCAAGCCAACGCAACTACATAAACGCAAGAGATGGACAATGTTCATCTCCTCCCGACAAGCTGGTCCGACAGTTCCGACATACGATTGTGTTTGCGTAAGCTATTGTAGACAGACAAAATTACGTTATTGCGTATTTGCGAGTCCGACAAGCGGGTGCGTTTGGTTGTAAACGGGCCATACGCAACTGCGAGTAAGTATACCCTAAATTCTATCTTCATCATCTTTAGCACATTAGTGTGCTTCAATTTATATTAACAATAATAGAAAATAAGATGTTTCAAGCAAGCTTGTAGGCAGTGACGAGTTTTTTTCAAGGTCGCTAACCTGCTAGCCAGGTAGCAAGGAAAAACGATATTGTTAGAGCCACTTTCCCGAAATAATAGCGCCATAAGAGCTTCTAGATAGGACTGTTTGTTTTCCTTGTCTTGGAGCACAGAGGGCACTGCCGCTAACGTTACAGGAGGGCAGTTATTTGGCCCATGTTTGATCATGACGACCAATGGGAGGGTTTGCCAGCTAGTCTCAAAGTGTCCGTTTAGTCGAGTGAAGTAGGACTTATCACTTTGGTCTTAACACGATTGAGTTGGGGATGCTCTCGTGTCAACTCTCGGGATTCATGTTTTGTAATTTGTTAACGACATCTCGCGTTATCCACTCGGATAGTCACCGCAGGTCTAATTATTGTAATGAAAGACCATTTTGTAATAATTAATTGTAGTTAAATTACATCACAATTTGTCCTCTTGGCGGAGTAAAAAAAATTGATATTGTGAATTTACAATAAATCTGTTGACGGCCTTCCCCACAGTATCCAAGACGCGTGGTGTGTAGAATACCAGAAGCAAATCAATATAATAGGTAGTAATTTAATTATATGTTTTATTAATTTAACCAACACAACGCAGCCACTAGACAATTTCTATTAAACTATAAATTAAAAAAATAAACAATCATTCTGTGCTGACCTCATTTCATTTGAAAGGTCATTACGGTCGAATACAGGCTGGCCACGAACTCGAGTGTGGTAGATAGTGTCTGTTTATGTTCGTAGCAAGTATAGCTAGAATTGGATGCACTGGAAACAAAAGTTTCTAGAATAACCTTCTGTGGCAAGAATCTTAAAGGTGTTCTTTGTATACAATGATTTAAAAGTGTAGAAATGTTAAGTGTGAAATTAATAACATTAGGCCTCATGTAGCGTACACCCCGAATGGGTAGTAAGGCGTGGTGCTAAATAAATACAATTAAATTAGGCCTCATGTAATTCAGGCGAGATCAATAATTAACAATATTAATAGCTGGTGATTATTTGTATAAGCCCTTGCACCATGAATATCTGTCTTTTGTATCACTAAATAATGAATTAGAGGTTGAGCTAGCTAAAGTTTTATTTTAGTAAAAGAAACTCCACAACATACAAACCTTTTGCATTAAACATTTATATTTATTTGGATATATGGGTATTGAATAATTCTAATAAAAAAAACAGTTTAGTATCACAACTCTTGAAATAGTTTAAGTAAATGGATGTAAATTATATTGGTAAATTTTTTCTTTGTAAGAACATATTTTTCTGTAAATCAAACTGCAGTTATATGTCAGTCGAATTTATGAGACGAATCTCGAAGTAAAAATTTTATTTTAGAGCACCACACTGTATTTGTTTTTGAAACGTTCACTCTCTTCTAGGAATAAAGTGAAACAATAATCGAATAGTATATCGCTGCTAAGGATTAAAAGCCATGTCTCTTTAATCAATATTTTTCCGCTTTAACTTCCCATGTTTGATATAACCCCTGACCTCCCATGTTTAATCACCCCTGACCTATAGTTGATCCACCCTTGACCTCCCATGTTGTAGCTACTCTGAACTACCACGCTTGGCAACAAAGGTTTCATAAAGCATAATTTCTCTTATTTTTTGGTGATAAGTTTTTTCTTATGGATTAATTAATTTTCAGCATCTATTTAAACACTTTACCCGCCTCGGTGGCGTAGTTGGCTAACGCGCTTGTCGTGTTTGGCTCGACTGCTTGAGGACGGGGAGATCGAGGTTCGAATCTCGGTCGGGTGAACTGGGGGTGGTTTTTCCTAAATGGTTTTCCTCTCTCCCTCCACGCTAATGCGGGTTCACTTCCTCTAATTCAATCTTCCCAATTCCTAATCCATTAGCATAATCAGAACTTAATAGCGTATAACCCGAACGGGTAGTAAGGCGTGGTGCTAAATACTATTATTAAAATTTTAAACACTTTCTATTCGTGTATAAATACTGAAAACTGAAAATTAGTTTAAGATAATATATTTTAAGACTATTTGCAACTTAAAAATTAAGTACTGTTAATCCTCTCCCTTTATAAATGCAAATATTTTAAAAATAACTGAGGTAAAATTCTAATCTATAATGTATGATCCTATGTATGGTATTTTATATTCATATTTATTATATATTTTGCTAGTAGATTTTAGGTAAAATTTCTCTAATTTATTAACTGTGCAATATTTTATAAAGAAATAGGTTTAGAAGGTCGAATTTTATATAAATTCACCAAAATATTCTCGGAAAAAGGATGAAAATTGCGATGTTTAAAAAAAATAGATGCTTTTCCATCGTCGAAATTGAGGTTTACAAGTCAAACAGAATCTCAGAACCAACTCTTCAGCTGACTTAGCTATTGGTACGGATTAAATAGATCCAATTGAAAATTATCTGCGATGAAACTCGCTTTCTTAATTAATTGTGGTGGAAATAAAGAGCGTTTCCTTGCAAATAAACAAAGCGACGAATCTTCTCAACCTTAATGATATCTTTATATTTGGTATCATGATCAGTAAAGAGCAAAATTGGAGGAAACAAGATCGGTAAGTGAAACTCTCTACCTGCTCTGATGGTTGAATGGTCTAAGATCACACACTCACAATAAACAGGACTGCAGATAACGGGGAGACCAAGGCTCGAATCCCGGTCAGATGTACTGACGGTGTTTTTTAAAACACAATTTCCCACTCTCTTCATGCAAATGTAGACCTTGGTGGTATTGAGGTAGAGTGTTCACCTCAGGACCCACTGTTCATGGGTTCATACCCAGCCGGGGTCAACGGGTTTTTCTTAAGTGGTAAATAACTGTAGCACAACTTCCTTCGGAGTGGAAGTAAAGCTGTCGGTCCCATGTCGATTGTGGCATGTAAAATAACCCTGGAAGGTGTGTCAACCTTCCTCATCCTCAACACATAAATGTAATTAGTAAATATGCATATAGCCCAAACGGATAATACGACGTGGTACTAAATGAAACCATTAAAATTATGAAAACAACTTGTCGTAAGGTTTTCTATCACCGAACATAAATCTAGGGAAAAAGACCCCCCCCCCCCCCACTTCACTTTGATCAGTCACCGTCACTCTTTAGATTTGTTCCTCAACTTGTTCAAGTCCCAGGGTAACCGAATAGCCCTGCCGCGTCCTCTTGGAAAGCACGGTGGCAGTTGGAGGGGTCGCACGCCCAAAGCTGCCTTCAGTGGTTACACATATCGGATCAGTGGCAATCCGGCTTTTCTCCGATTATATTTGTGAGGCCAAAATATCAATACTAATAGTAGTAATATTAATACACGTATATATGGGGAAATGAGAAAGAATCAAGAGAGCCTGGCTTGGTTGAAGGTTTATCAGTCAAACGAGTCTGAATTTATATTTATACTACGACTCACACGTTTCACAAACGATGTGTATTCTCTTTTCAAACTACCCTTCCTATGGTCTTTAGTAAAAAAAAAAACTCCTTTAAAAAAATGTAAATCCTTCTATACGGAGCAAAATCCGTGGTTTGATTTTTGTGATACATATTTTTTGTAATATTTTCAGGGATTTTTTGTGAATATATATATATATATATATATAAAAGTCTAATAAACCGTAGTTTTTTCCTACCCCCAAAGCGAATAGCAGCCGAGAGCATTAAATAGCTGTGGTGCCCTGCTTGTCCAGCAATTAATGCGAGAGATTGGTAGTGTTGAGAAAGCAGGACTTGTGATGGAAATGATTGTGGAAGGAGAAATATGTTGTGGTGAAAAGAGGAAGAGGAGAAAGGAACATGTTATGCTAAGGGTGAGGGGGTAGTTGGAGGAAGTTTGTTTGCTTCATGACCTTTGACGGGCAGAGGCCTGTTTAGTAAAACTACAAGTTTATCATTTATACGTTTTAAGTGAATGTTTTTTAATTATAAATTTAAATAGTTTAAAAGAAAATAGTTTGTCCATAGCTCAAGTGCCGAAAATAATTGAGCATGGGCACATTGTCCCCCCTTTTTTTCTTTGAGAAGGAGTGGGGGCAGAGGGGCACTGTTTAGTTAGGAAAAATTGTGCAGCAATTTTCAAGACCAGTAACAATGAACAAGATTGATTATACAACCTTTCTTTGGATAGATTAAAACTTGTTATCATACACAGATAAGTCTAACGAGTCTCTAATATTTTGTGTAATAGCTATGCAAACTATATTGCTACACCAATAGTATTAAAACTAATAAATTCTACAGCATGCGTTTATTTAATGTATGTCGGTTGGTTGGTTGGTTTATATTTGTATTTGTTTTGAAACGCTTTATAGATGTTGCCAGAAGAAAAAAATGCAAGATTAAATTTTATTCAGCATTCACATAACTGGACATCACGAGGTATAGAAGGAAGGTCATTATTTTATATCTTTTATTATTCCATACTATGGTAAAATATAAATAGTATATTTATTATATTACTGCACTATGCCAAGCTATGTGAACGTACCCTTATGTGTTTTTGACAGAAGCAAATACTTTTATGGACTGTGTCTTACTACTCGGTTCTACTATGTTCAGGGATAGAGAAGGTAGAATTTAAAGGAAATGATCTTGATTGCCATGGATTGATAGTGGGAAAGCATTTAAGAAAAAAAAAATATCATTAAAACAAACCGGGGTTCTAGTTCCAATCTCCCTAGTATTTGGTGAGAGTAACGCCTTAGACTATGTGACAACCGATGGGGTGAGAGTTGAAATCAAATAACAAAACATTGGCTATTTAAAAAATCAAGAAACATAAAGATATTTCCTTTGAAGTTGGCTCAGACAGATTTACGAAAGAGGGTAATATAAACTTATGTAATGGTAGTATGTATGAACGAGCGTTGTTTTGGGGACGATAACTGAGAGTAAGAATTGGACCTGGGGTAAGGGCCGACATAATGGCCAGGCTAGGTTTTCTGAAGTTTTTAACTGACTTTCAAGCGATACAGAAACTTCAAAATCATAGAATATACACATCAACCATCCTAGTACATGTAAGAATTTTTTTGTGGTGGTTGGAAAAAGGGAAAGTACCTAAATAATCAATTTTCCAAAAAGTACTTAAGTGGCCATTATGCCCACAAGGGTAGGGCATAATGGCTACATAGCTGAAAAGTGGTAAAGAAAATGAAAAAACTGGTTTTAAATTAGAAAAAAATTATTTTAAGGAAATGTTTACTTATTTAAAGATTTTTTTTTAAACATGTTGAATACAAAATATATTTTTTAAAAACCTATTATAAAAAAAGGTTTTTTTAAAAAGAAAAGTCATTTTTAGTGAGTTTAGCTACAAGTTTCGCATAAATACCCATTGTCTTCTTCCCCGACACCAGCACACAACTCATGGGCCCAAAAACCACATCCTTGGTACTTGTTCCAACGCTCATTGGAAGTTGAAGCTGAAAATGTTTCACACCAATGTAAACATTCTGAATCGTAGTCATCATCGATGTCTTCAAACAGGTTTCTTTTGCCAGTGCTGACCCAGGGTTTCTTAGCTTTTTTCTCCGGATTTTTATTAATAGTCTTAGCATTCTTTTTTTCTTAGCTATTTTCCGTTTCATAGCTTTTTCTTTTGCTTCCTTACCAGCTTTATCGGCTAACAGATCATTTTTATAAGGCCTTCCTGACAACAACGCTTCATAACCTTTCTTCCGCGCACTACTTTTACGTTTTGCTTCATATACACGAGGCACAGGGGAAACATCCTCAGGGCGGATGTAAAATGATGACCTCGGTTGTGGATCATAAGTTTTATCTAGGACGGAGGTATTACTGCTCGACGATCCAGCTTGCAATGAAGTAGCGGCAGTCCTGTCGGTGGGTGGTGGCTCTATAGCATTTACTGCTGATTCCGTGGCAGCTAGTGGAAGTGGTATTTCCGTTACTTCTGCTGCAGCAAAGTCTTCTGAGAAAATGTGTTCATTGAGTGGTTCAATGCCACATTTGTTAAATCCATTCACTGCATTGAGTGGAATAGCAGCCTTCATGTAGGCTTCCCCAAAAAGACGACTCACCTGAAATTGCGTCACTGTTTGCCCGGGGCTGTTCCTTAAAAACGGTTTGATTGCTTGAACATAAAAAGTGTTCAGGGGCCTCATGAAAGAAACGTCCAACGGCTCCAGTTCATGGCTGCAGTGAGGTGGTATGCACACCACAGCTGTATGATTAGCCCTGGCCAGCCTAATGAACTCAATGTTTTTAGTATGAGTGCTATGCCCATCTAATATCAACAATAGTGGATTATCTTATATGGGTTTAGCATGCATTAGAAAATGCATAAACCATTGTACAAAAATCTCTGTCTGCATCCATCCAGTAGAGTGGCAAGTAAATGCAGTCCTAGGAGGAGCTCCATCCGTCAATTCAGCCTTCATCCGAACCCGCGGAAAGATAATTAAAGGGGGAATGTAGATGCCCCCAGTTGACATACACATTACCAAAGAAGACCAAACCCCTCTTTCTGCTGAGATGAGAGACCCAACCTGTCGCCTACCCCTTAAAGATAGAACTTTTGAGCTTTTAGACTGGACTTTAGTGAGCCCAGTCTCGTAAGCATTGAAAATTCGATGGGCCTGGTAATTATGTTTGCCTCTTTCCTTGATCAGGATGTCAAAAATTTCTTAAACGGTAACCTTGTTAAAACCACTAACTCTTGCTGAAGAAGTTGGCTCAGGTTACCTTATCGTTAACTTTGGATGGCGTTTCTGGAAACCAGCGATCAATCCTTTACCAGCCATATTGATATCTTTATTAAAATTATGTGGAAGGTTGTTCTTCTCAGCAAGTTCAAATGCTGAACTTTTCAGATCCTTAATAGTCATACCGAAAAATCTCGTTTCCAACATTAGTAGATGGTTGTAGATTTCCTGTTCTTGTTCCCTAGTAAATACGCACTTAAAACCTCCAAATTACTTTTTGTTGCATGTAGCTCGCATATTTAGGTTCAACACTCTCCTCTTCAAAGTATTCCTAGGAACATTATATGTGGTCGGAGTGGTTAAGAAAGCCATGCTGTCCTTCACTGCCTATATTGCTTTTAGCATCTTACCTAAATCCCACGATTGCCTTTCTCCCTTGCGCTTGTAATTGTAAACCATCGCTCCTAAAACAAAACAAAATTAAAATATAGTTAAAACAATCATACAAAATTATGAAATTTAAAACTATTCTAATGGAATCAATTTTTTTACGTTTCATACAATATTATGTAATATGAAGTGCTATAAATAATCATTTATCACACATAATTATATTTAAAACTTGTATTAGTTATAATTATAATATAATTGTATTAAAAACAAAGATAAATAATGTAAACGAGCATAATGGCTAAAGCGGCGGGCATATAAGCCACCTACTGGCCGTTGTGCCCGTCCAGGCGCCATTAACAAAAGCTTGTTGTAAGATGTCAACGAACAGCGATGAACCATTTCTTAATATTGAATTTTGTAGCCAAGTTACCACTATTTTAAAACAACTATGTTTCAAAAACCTAGCTTGTTTTACTAAATTTGTAATCATTACATGAAGTGAGGACTTAGCTTAGATCAGAGGGTATGAAAAACACAAAAATTGCAATAACTTGTGATCGCGCACTTCTTTATTCTTCTAGTGACTCAACACAACTAAGGGGACTGTGAGGGTAACATTCACGCGTTTACCGCAGGATAGCGGCACTGTACAGCCTTACGAACCCGCCTGGCCGTTATGCCCGTCCTTCCCCTCCATTCAAATTTCCTATAGTGCCGTAAAAAGAATTGTAGTATTTTAGTACACTTATATAATTTATTTATTCCTGATCCAAGGCACATGCTGAGATATTTTACAACCATAGTATGCTACAGACAGACAGACAGACATACATACACACATATATATATATATTTCACTACGCCGTTCTCTTATGTGGTATTCAAGAAACTACATATAGCTAAAACAACTTCCTACTTAATCCATCCTAATTAAATTTCTCCACACTTCCATATCCTTGCATACTCCCTTCGCTTCAACAACGTCCTTACCCTTTTATTCTTAAAACTCTGAATGTTTCTCTTTTTCACATATTTAGCTATAACATTTAGCCACGTCTTACATGGCCTACCCCTTCCTTTTGAGCCACACTATATCTTATAATATGTCCCCTTTCAATTAACCTATTTGGAATAATTTATTTTGTTTAAATAATATGACAAAGCCTATCTTAATTATTTATTTGAATTCTATCCTATTCGCAATAGTCGCCTCGTTACTCCAAACCATCATGTAAATGTATTCACTGACGTGCATAAACATTTCCACTTGAATTTTACCAGGCTCCCTTCCTTTCTCTAATTTTACACCAGAATATGTATATTCATATTGTATGAACTAGCCCCTCACTTCTTAAACCTATATTACATATAAAGATGAAAGCCCCAACTTCTTCACTCACTCGGTGATTCATCAACATATCTCCCAAATCCCTCGATCTTGAATCTTGAAATTTAGCAGGAAGGTTCCTTTCAGGTCTTAGGTATCCGATAAGAAGGGGTTTTGCAAAATATTAACCCCTTAGGGGGCTAGACTTGGGTTGGGACACTTTTCAAGGTATATTCTTATCTTACAAACCATTTTAGATGGAAATATGAAGCTTGTCAGGTAGGTTCTTTTTAGGTAACGAGCCAGAGGTATTTTGGGATTTTTAAAATTTGAAATTCAACCTCTAGGAGGGTGAAACGGGAAGAATATAATTTTTGAATAACTTCAAAATGTATAAAGATACGAAATCCACACAAAGTATGAGCTATTGATAAGTACAGGGTGGCCCACGGAAATGTAGCCCACCTCCTATATCCAGCAGGCGCCTCACTCTGAATTGGAGGAGGTCAATCCCCTTCCACCCTAATTGTGACATGAAAAATGAGTCAATAAAGTTTTATACAAGCAGTTCACTTGCTCATTCTTCATGTCACCATATGGGTGGAAGGGGACTGACCTCCTCCAATTCAGAGTTAGGTGCCTGCTGAATATAGAAGGTGGGATACTTTTTCGTGGGCCACCCTGTATAATATAAATTATTCTTAAATAAATTAAATCCTAATAAACGTATTCCTTAATGAAATGTTTTATTTACAAATAATTAATAATATAGCTAGGATAAATATAATTCACTAATAACAACTATACGTTCTTTACACAGAATCTCTAATAATACGGATCTATATCTAAGAACCTTTCAAAGCTCGTTCAATGAAATTACGATAAGCAAAAGTCTAGAAAAAGTACAAAAAGTAGTGTTTGTAGCCGCCATCTTGAAACAAAATGACGGGCGTGAGTATTAATTAGCCCATATGTTAATCAGACCTCCGATCTTTGTCCATGTGAAATTAATAAATAATCAGCTTAGTGTTTTTTGCACGATAGAGTAAAAACTACAAAAAAATTTTTATATACTATAATAATATTGTTTTACTTACAGCCCAAATTTAATTAATTTAAAAAATCTAATCAAAATTTTAAAATTCCTGCCTCAAGATGCACACGTTCATGCACTCTACTAGTTTAAAAAATTTCAGACCCCTGCGTGCGATAGATATCACTCAATTTTCATGAGGGACAGACAAACCCTTCACATTTAATGAAAGATGAGAATAGTAACTTGTTTTGAGTAGATGGAACAACAACTTCAAGCATATTTGTAATGTTCATGAAGGATCTGAATTCGGTGAGGGTATTGAAATCCATTCCGCTAGGCCACATGTACCAGATCCAAGTATTAGTGAAGTTAAATTATCTGTTAAGACGTTAAAGAACCATACAGCTTCAGGCATAGATTCAATTCCAAAAGAGTTAATAAATAAAGGAGGTGAAATGTAAATCATTGAAATTCATAAACTGCAATGTTCTATATAGAATCATGAGGTATTACCACCAGAATGGAAGGAAGGTATTGAAACGGGGGCGCGCGACTTACCTAATGGTCCGCGGGCCATTCCCACGTCACCATGTACGAGTTCTTTTAATGATGTTGGGTTACGCTGATGATTATACAAGATTTAAAATGCACACGGAATAGTAAAGGTTTTGATTATTAAAAACAAAACAACACGTACACTGATTAAGATACAATTAAACAAGTCACTGGATTAAATAATAAGACTAATAATTAAGCCTGTAGGTTATTTAAGAAAATGAGAACACATAAAATGGAATTAAATTAAATTAACAAATGCATAACCATAAAACACATAACTATTCATATATTTAAAAATTGCAGAAAAATGATGTTAATTATTGATACAATTCACAATAACAATCAATGTCTATGTCCCCCGTGTCATTAACTTAAGTCGACAATGGTCTCCATGCATGACACACTGTACTGATCCACGTTACACGAACGCTGGATTCACTGACCCTTTCCTGGGCACGCTATCCCATTTACTGGACACGCTGGCCCACTCCTGGGCACACCAGACCACTCCCGGACACGCCTGTACACTCACTTCACGATCCACAACTCGGACTGGGGATCTTCTGGCTATCGCTGACCGTTTATATATAGGGGTCACAGTTAAGAGCCTGGAATCCTCCATTTCTAGACTACTTTATATAATTCTAAGGAAATAAGCCCAAGCTCTTCAAAATGTGTCCATTTTCTTTCAATTATGCTCCACCCTGTTACCTCTAATCCCTCTAGCAGTGAGGCTGTCTACCTGCTAAATAAGGATGGAGAGACAAAGAGAGCGTGGGCATACAAATGACAAGTGTGCCGAACACGCACTGCTAGCAGTTGGACATGAATCTCGTTACAGTATTTTAATACCCATTTTCAAAAAGGAAGATAAAACCAAGTGTAATAACTTTAGAGGTATCGTATTACTACCAATATGATATAAAATTATATCTAACATAATTTTAATGAGATTAACGCCAAGGGCGGATCAAATGATTGGGGATCATCAGTGTGGATTTCGATTAAATAGTTCAACTATGGATCAGATTTTTACTATTCGGCAAATATTAAAAAAAAAGTGAGAATAGAACATGATGGTTTATTGATTATACATAGATTTTTAAAAGGCCTACGATTCAGTTAAACTAAACAGATTATATGAAATTGTAGTTAAGTTTTGGATACCCAAAAAAACTTCTCAAACTAATTGAGATATGTTTGACTGATAACTATGGCAGGGTACAGGATTGATGTCTCTTAGCAGATACTTTCAAAGTACATAATGGGCTGTTCCAAGGAGATGCATTTTCCCCATTACTTTTTAATCTATCCTTAGAGTATGCTATTAGGGTAATTCACGAGATTAGGGAGGGATTGACATTAAACGGTACACTACAACTATTATGAAATGCAGATTATTTAGCTTTGTTGGGAAATGGTAAGGAAACTGTTTCGAGAAATGTAAACATTGTACTAGAGGCTAGTAAGGAAATAAGTTTGGAAGTAAACGCTGAAAATACTAAGTATATGATAACACAGAGAACACAGATTGAGGACGATAATTTAGAAATTACTTCGAACAACGTATCATTTCACAAGGTAAATAAGTTTAAATATTTAATGACAATTTTAATTGGTAGTAACGATCTAAATTTGGAAATTAGGAAAAGAATACATTTGGTAAATTCATGCGATTACTCAGTATGTTGTTGACATTTCACCTGATGCCTAGAAATGTAGAAATTCAGAATATACCAAACAATTTTACTGATCGTTCTCTATTGATGTGAAACGTGGTATCTTAACTTACATGACAAATACAATTTAGGGTGTTCTAAAACAAGGTGCTTAGGAAGATATTTTGTCTGAAAAAGGGATAAGGGTACTGAGGAATGGATGATGATTCTCATACCCTGTACTCTACACAAGACATTGTTCGACTAATCAAGTCTCTTAGATTACGATGGGCAGTATATGCAGCTTGGATCGTAGATTCTACTGTTGTAGCTCATCAGATGGTACACTTTAGGCCCATGATGAGAGAAAACCAATCTCGAATGAAGGGAGGAACTTGGTTTACTTCTTTAGGAGGATAGAAATTAGTGTTAGCTACTTCCTTTAAGAGGAAGACTCACTCCTCACATACGAACCCTTGCACCTCATTAAACATACTTCATGAGGATAAGACGCTCACAGTTAATTTACGATGCTATATTTCTGACGCTATTTATGGAAGTTTTTTTTAGTGAATTACACGATCGTGGATAATAAGACAAAAGGCCTTAGTATAAGGAAGGATATTTTCTTCCGTCTCGAATGTTATATACCGTCCTTGATATTATCTTATTGATGGCAGGTCCCCACACTCAGCAATTCCCGGCTTGATACGAGGTTAGTCATGCCAGAACTATCATTACGGGCTTTCCAGGAGTCACCATACACGTATCACGCTCGGAATGTGTCCCTGCTACGTGATCCATACATTTTGTACTCGTGAGACTTCATTTAGAGTGGAGCATTGCAGTGCAAACAAAGTGTGTGCTTGCAGTAATCCAGTATTCAAAAACTTTTTGCAGTGGTTATTGTGATAGTCTTCTTAGCACCGCGTCTTACTACCCATTCGAGTTGTACGCTTATATACTAATTACGCCAATGAGCTAGGGATGAAGAAGGTTTAATTTAGGGGACGTGTACCCCAATAAAGAGTTGCTAAACACAGAAGCTCAGAAGGCGTGATGCGCATCGTCAATCATTTCGGGATTAACGTTACACATACACGATACATTTTGGAAGGAGGTCATTTGCATATTAACCACAGCCTTTCAAGGTCATGTTAAAGAAATGTTCACCTGTTGCTCTTACGATTGTCGATATCCCCGATTGCTATCAGTACTCACGCATCCTTTTATGATAGGGCTCATTTGAGGGTGGTAGGGAGGAAACTGGGGGGAAGGATTTGGCGAGTTACCGCGGGGAAGCGGGCAGGAAGGAAGGTTTGGCGAGTTACCGCGGTGAACTGGGTAGGAAGGAAGGTTTGGCGAGTACCCTGGTGAACCGGGTAGGAAGAGAGGTTTGGCAAGTTACCGTGGTGAACCGGTCAGAAAGGAAGGTTCGGCGAGTTATCGCGGTGACCCGGGTAGAAAGCAAGATTCGGTGAGTTACCGCGGTGAACTGGTCATGAAGGAAGGTTCAGCGAGTTACCGCGGTGAACCGGCCAGAAAGGAAGGTTTGGCGAGCTACCGCGGTGAACCAGGCAGGAAGGAAGATTATGATGGGTAGTTTAGACGAGAAAAAGTACACACGAACGCTTAATGGTGGATTATTTCCCCAAGGGAGTTGTTATCCAGCGCGGGTCTGTGCAACGTATGACTGATGCCCGCTATCTGTACGTCTGATCTTTTTATTCCACCTATTTGGGTGGTTCGGGAGGGCTCGTCTCAATGCCGAGCGGCCACGAAGAAAGGGAGGTGGATGCTTGGCTAACCTTAGCCCCTGAGGGGTTGAACAGAGAAGGTGTGAAGAGGGATAGAGCCTGACGGGCCGCTTTGAGGATGCAAGACCGTTACAAATATTGATAAAGAGTAGAGGGGTGGTAAAAATCCCCCCATACTCGCGAAAATTCTCTTGCATCCACTTCTTGATTGTTACAATAATATTGACATAACTAAACAACTACTTAATGACTAAGTAAAAAGGTGACAAAAATACATACTAAACACAAGATACACGCATGACACATTGTAATTGTTTCCAGAGTTAAAACTATAATTAATTACCTTTTCACGTAGGCAAAGATTTCTGGTTCAACCTTATCGGTTCGTAAATAAAACGATAATGAACCATCAATGGAGTTGATTATAAGATGCACTCTGCCGGAATAACTACAGAATATTGTTTATTAATTTTATGTACACTTATGGTGGGCAATGTTGCCCCACACGTCACTACACTTCTTCCTATGGGCCGCGGATACTGGAACTTGGACTGGACCGAGGTTGAAAGAATCTGCAAGGAGGTTTGGGTCGATGGTTTGTATCTGAGGCTGGTGGTTCGGTAGGTGGGGCCTCTGGGAGTTCTTCCGGGGTGGCCCTTGGTTTTGGGGCGGGTCGTAGCTGACCATGATGTACCTCTCTTCGTTGAACATGTGGGTGAGTTACCCAGTATACCACCCCTATTCTTTCTTCTACCGTGTATGGTCCATCCCATTTGGGGATAAAGCTGGCGAGGAATCCTTCAACAGCATTGGAGAGGTACTGGGTTTTTACCCCCTATTTACCCACGTAGGACCTCTTGGCTCATGAGTCTTTGGAAGATGCTGGGAGAGTTTTTGAGTCCAAATGACATGACGGTGAACTGTATAACTTCTCCTTCAGGTGTGGTGAAGGCTGTGAGATGTTTAGCGTTGGGATGTAGGAGCACTTGCCAGTACCCTGACTTCATATCTAAGGTTGAGAATATCTGGGCATCTCCAATGTCTCGTAAGGGGTTATGGAGGTTCACTGAGGGTGGTGGTGCGTCAACAGTGGCTTCATTGATCCTCCTTTAGTCAACACAGAAGCGTGGAGTTTTGTCATTTTTCTCAATAATAAAACAATTGTGGAGTTATACTCGGACAGGCTGGGCTCCACGATGCCTTGTGCTTTCATCTCTTGGACTTGTTCCTTGATAATGGCGCACCTTGGGGCAGTATGACAGTACGGTTTGACGAAGATCAGCTCGTTTGTCTTTAAGGTGATGTTGTGGTTTGCACTTCGGATTCTACGGAGAGGTCCTTGGGTTGAAAAGATGGCTCGGTGATCGTTGAGGATGGTTAGTAGTTTTTAAGCATATGGAGTGGTGGCGTCATTATGGACATCCGATAGGGCTATGGGTGGGGTCTCGTCGTTTGGCCGTGCTGTCCAGCATAGCGTGCGTCGTTCGTTTACTCCAAAATGTAGGTTTTGAGACTCGTAGTCCAGTACGCATTTCTGCTCAGCTAGCCATGGTTGTCTAAGGATCAATGGTTCCCTGAGGTCACTGGTGACCAGACAGGTGACTGAAATTGGTAAAGCTCGGATGGTTAGAGTGAGGCGTACTTCACCGTCAATGGGAGTGTGCTTACTTCCTTCGCTATGTATACTAGCGTTGGGAATAACGGTGTATGATCTTGGGTTGGGAGATAGTTGGCTTGTAGGAAGTTTGCGGTGGCGGCAGTGTCGACGAGGGCTAATAGAGGTCCAGATATGGTCTCTACCAGTATCATAGGTAGTAGGGCTGGAGATTGGTGAGTGATTACTGAGCTGATCGTTGGGGCCCCTGGTTCTGACCCGTTGGGGGTGGGGTGTAGCTCCCCTCCAGTTTATTGTTTCCCTGGTGGCTTCTTTATTGTCCGCGCCNGGGGGGGGGGGGGGCTTGTGGTTTTGGGTGGTCCTTTTTAATCGCTGTGGCTCTGTCTACAAGTTCTTTGATGCTGGTTGGAGGTAGGGCGCGCAGGAACGTTCGGATCCCCGGTTTGATTAGCTTGATGATTAATGGAATAACGTCAGAAGGTGAAGATTCCAGCAGGAGTCACTGGTAAAGTTGCATCATCTGGAGGATGAACTTCTCTACGGATTCGTTGGGGATCTGGGCCTTTCTATAGAGTTCCGTATGGAGGGCGGCCAAGGTTGCTGTATTAGCAAATCGTGAGGTGAATCAAACGGTTCCCAGGTGCCGATTAATTCTCCGAACTGGTCCCATCAACGGGCGGTTTCTGACTTAAGCTGTTGACGGAATATCGGAACCCAACCTTGAATTAGAGTGTGGGTTGCCTCTAACAAGATGGCACAGTCATGGATGAAGCTGGTGGGGTCTTCATGACCTTTTCAGTGGAATTTGGGCAGTGAGGGTGGGTAACCAATTGTTTGGTTGGATGGTATTAGGTGAGAGAGCGTATGTTGGACGTTGGTGTCTGTACTGGAGCTGGGTGGAGGTTTAATTAAGCAAGATGGGGCCAGTGAGATCACGTGGTTCGTACGCCCATCCCAAACAGGAGTAATGGTAGGTGAGAGTGCAGCTCTCACAGCTTATATCATTTTCGCTCTTTCCGGAAGTTAGTTACGGCACTGGGTGGAGATGGGGGCTGGGTTCGGCATGGAACGCAGATGTATTCCAGTCCTGCTGTGTCTCTTGCTTCATCCACTTATCCAAGGTAGATATTGTGGTACGGTTTCTGGCATCTGTCACAATTTATGTAGTGGTGGTCCCCTCCTGGGGTGCATGAAGTGACAACGCACTTTTGGCTCCTTGTGAGAACCATCTTTAGAGTAAGATTGGGTGCCACTGGGTGTTTATTCACTCCCAGAAATGTGGTGTAGTGGGGCGTGGTCTCGGGGTGGTCTGAAGAACGTTTATTCTTCCACTAGCTGTGTAGTTGGCCCCACGTTCAGGCGTCAAAGAATGTCGTCATCCCCTATTGCTAATCGTACTCACATATCCTTTTATGATAGGGCCCATTTGAGGGTCGTAGAGGAAATTGGGATTAAGGGTTTGGCAAGTTACCGCGGGGAAGCGGGCAGGAAGGAAGTTTCGGCGAGTTACCGTGGTGAACCGGGCACGAAGGAAGGTTCGGTGAGCTACCGCGGCGAACCGGGCAAGAAGGAGGGTTTGGCAAGTTACTCCGGGGAACTGGTCAGGAAGGAAGGTTCGGCGAGTTACCATGGTAAACCGGGCAGGCAGGAAGGCTCGGCGAGATACCGTGATGAACTGGGCAGGAAGGTAGGTTATGATGGGCTGTTTATACGAGGAAAAGTACACGTGAACACTTAACGGTGGTTTATTTCCCCAAGGGGGCTGTTGTCCAGCGTGGAGCTAAGCAACGAATGACTGATTCCCGCTATCTGTCCGTCTGCTCTTTTTATCCGCCCTATTCGGCGGGTTCGGTAGTACTCGGCTCGCTGCCGAGTGGCCACGAAGAAAAAGGGGGTGCTTGGCTAGCGACCTTAGCCCTTGAGGGGTTTAATAGAGAAGGGAGGATAGGGGTAGAGCACGATGAATCGCTTTTGGGATGCAAGAGCGTTACAGAGAGAGATAAAGAGCAAAGGGGTGGTAACACGCTATATGTCCAGATGTATCTTACCTACGAATAAATTTAACATCGAGTGTATACATTTTTTACAACATTCGTAACCTACATCATGTCAATGAATGTTGCCGCATCAAAGTGAGTAAGGTCATAAAACGAAATATATATAGTGATATGATCATGACATGAGTCTTATATTGTCAATATATAAACTTTAAAGACTATCATGAAATCGTTAAATAAGATGAGGAATATGGTTTCTGTAAGATCAGATCTCCAGTCTTATTCATGGGAAGGTAGAGAATGAGTAGGAGAAGGAGAAATACCATCTGAGAGAAAGTCTAACAGGTATCTATTGAATTATTATCTTCACACACATTTCTGTCTCGTTCTGATAGAATATATGGTGTTTGTTACGATGGTGGCTTGACCAAGCTTCGTGATATTATGTTCTGCTAGATTAAAGTGATGTTACAGTAGCTCTCAATAATATCATGTTTCCTCACACCCGAGAAGATTTAGAATTACTCTTCAGAAAGAGTATTTGCGTTATACCAAGAAGTATCTCAACGTCTACAATACTATGCTTGAGGAAATGAATGCACATCGATTTAGGAATGAAACTTATGGTCGTTTTAAGTCACGCACAGGACCGAACTATTCACCCATAATTAAACCTATGTACTCTGTGTACAAGCTCAATATAGAATGATTTTACAAGATATATAGACATAGAGGGTTCGATTACACCTATTGGGATGATCCTAATGATTTGGTTGATCGAATACCACTCTTGCATTCAATGACCAGAGTATATCATTTGGCGCGTGATATCGAGATTGTTTCTATAATCGTAGAATTACGTAAGGCTGGGATTATACTATAAGCTATGTATAATATCTTGTTACAGTCTATAATCATGTATATCTTCAAGGAGGAGATTGCACGTGAAATGCATCATCTTGCAAGACGACGTCGTTTTATAAGACATATCAACATACGAGGGTTGAACGAGTTATTACAGGCTGATCTCGTAGAGATGATACTTACTCTAGATCAAAAAGTACCTTTTCACAGTTATTGATGTCGATTCTAAGAGGGTTTGGGCTGTACTTGTTAAGGGCAGGAGAGGGAATAACGTTGCCACAGCTATGGTATATATTTATCGATAAGTGACTGTGAATGGTTTACCATCCATACGATATCTGCAAACGTATAATGGAACTTAAATTTTACAATACCGATTATAAAGCTCTCATGGCAAGGGAGAGGATCACTCACTAATTGATCTACAGTAATGTTAAAACTAGCATGGTGGAGCGATTCAATCAAAGGCTTAAGAACACGATAAGGACAAAATTCCCGTCTAAATGCTCGTATTTATTGACCTATATGATCTATTTCTCACTAAACGAGTACAACCAAACTTTATACTTGACTATCAAGAGGAGACCTACAAATTTAAGGACGATAGTCATCTACATACCATCTATCATTGTTTCAAAATTATAAGTCCTGAACCTAACAATTTTAAAGTAGGTGTTATTGTAAGCATACATTTGATTTAGAATATATTTTACACCAACTGGTTGGTAGATATGTTCAAGATACATAAAATCCTCGTGAACAATCCTTGAAATATCCTTCTCAATTATTCAAGAAGTAAACTCATCATGGGAGTAATTTACGCTAAGGAGCTTAGTAAGCCATCACATCCTGACGTATACCATTTAGAGAAGATAATCAAATGTGTAGGACATAGGTCTTAAGTCATATGGCTAGTGTTTGACGCTACACATAATTCATGGATCGATACAGATAGCATGTTCTAGCTAAAACGACTTTCCTTGCCTCTTCTTCTCCTTGAAGGGAGGACATGGAGTTTTATAAAAGTGGGCGCAGACTTTAACAGCTTCCACAATGTTACGCAGTCTGGGGTACATGCTGGAGGAGTTGAGAAATGTGGAGATCGGAGTGATATAATTTAAGATATACCATCGAAGAAGATGAAGAAAGAGGCTACTTGGAAACGTGTGATTCGACAATCCACTGGCTAGTTTTAGATAACCCTGAGATGTGGAAACCGAGCCAGAATGTGAAGGGCTACGACACCAACTGATCCAAGTCCTGATCCTGAAGACGTTTCCGTGCTAACAGCAGTTGAGCTCAAATCAGTTGACGATCCAATCCTCGAGTTTCAGCATGACGTCGCCTGAGATGTCACCATGATTAAGGATTTTTTTTTTTGTTGGGGGTATTTCATGTACATATGCACTTTATTTATTTCATATGGACTTGTATCATTAATCATGCTCATAAAGTGATGGTATGCCGTGTAGTCTGGATGGAACAAGGAGGACTAGGGCAGGATGGGTATAGTCCGAATAAAGCAGGAAGAGCGTTGACTGAATGGAGAAAGAAAGACTCAAGGATGACAGATGAAGGAAGCGTGTATTATGTTGGAGAAATGACAGAACAGGTAGGAAGAGGGTTAGAGGGCTATGGTCTGAATTGGGAGAGGAAGAGCAAGAGTTGGCAGGAAGGACAACCCAGAAGCTATCTCCCTTTGATGATGTAGCGTGGACATCTATCTGCGCAGGCGCAAGAACTATCTAAGCTGCTGATAAACTAATAAAAACACAGTACGAAGAGTTAGGCACTTTTTGATACCAGCATACTAGAACTAGAACACTGATGATGGAGGGCAGGGGGTTTGATTTCCTGAGAGTTGGACGTGCTGAGTCGTACAACGAACGTGGTGTTTGATTAATTAGTGGTTCAAGGTTGTAGAATAACAGTAGATGGCAAATAAGATTACCTGTAATCTGTAAACAATCTTATTTGCCAAAGCAACACTTTTTTACTAACTAATATGAATATGACCCAACAAAATTATAAACACAAGGGACTGTATAATAATCTATTTTTTTCGTCGTCCTCGGTGGTCTCGGGGTAAGGTTTTTGCTTTACGAATCAATGGTCGTGGATTCAAACACAGCTGTGGTCGATGTATTTTTCTTGACTGATAAGGATCCGTAGTACAAACTCCTTCGGAGGGAGAAGTAAAGCTGTCGGTCACATGTCAATTGTGGCATGTTAGAAATTCTCGTGTGCTGATATATTCAATCGGTCCAGAAAGTGAGCGTTAAATACCTAAAATAAATGAAAAATATAATTTCTATTTGGATTTTAGGTTGAAAGTTCTACTGTAATTTCTCTTTGGTCTTGAAGTAATAAGTTAAAAATAAATAAAAATGGAACTAAAACACGTTTCTATTCTTCATAATTTTTATTTAACATGGGTTTTAGTGTTTTGAATGTTGAGTTGTTCCTCTAGAACTTCACCAAATTTCAACTTTCTGGCATATTGGGAAATACTAAAAATCTACAAACCAGTATATATATATATACACATACACACACACACACACACACACACAAGACAAACATAGATATGCTGAGACTTGTAGACTATACTCCTAGATTTATTTGCAGCTAAGTTCTTGTTTGTAAAATTTTAAGATTTATGAAATCAATAGAGATGAGGAATGTTGAATTTTAGAGGAAAGGCAATCGAATTTGCGTGGAGGAAGAGTGAGGAGGCATGTAATAAAAATATCCCTTCATAGACTACAGCAGAAAAAGATTCGAACCCCGATCTCCCCTTCACCAGCAGTCCAGTATAGCATGAGAGTGATGTGTTAGGACAGGCAACCACCGATTGAATTACTTAATAATAATTATTATATTTTTCTCCACGTCTAATTACTAGACCATATATAGGCATTTAACTACACTAACGGATTAGGGAGTTAGAATTTAGAGGAAATGTACTAGTATTTGCGTGTAAAGAAAGTGTGAAACCATTTAAGAAAAAAACATCTTCAGAACATTACATTGGGATTAAAAAATAATCCTCTCTTTCACGAGAAAACCAAACTAGATGAGCTTGACCCTAAGTAAACGTGCCCATCAGTACGGCCGACTTATAGATATACACATTTTTCTCAAAAAATACTTGTAAATGCTAACATTTCATTTGTATATACAAGATTTTTGCATAAAAATTTATTAACCATCATTTTTGAATTTATTACAAGCTACAAGTGAATTTACTTGTAAATTCCATACTTGTAGTTTTAGTAAACATATCCTTGGTTTAGCTGCTCGCGTCAGACGGTAAACGTCCTTTGCGTTGTGTTGTGTAAACGTTACCATAGCAACCGATGAGGCCTCGTTGTTTGGGCATGACGTGTCTACTTGCTAGGTCTTGGGATACTATTCTATTTGACACTCTCCCCACTGAATACGCTGTTGTGTATTCGTTCCCACTTTTTAGGGCTCGGGGAAGGCAGAGTAGGGGAATAAATCCGACCGATCAATACTTTGACTTTCATTTTTCGCTGAAGCGACCGGCAAACTAACATCTCATGCAGAAGCCTGCTTGAAGCGTTTCATTGGTCACGTTCATATCACTGTACTCAAGGATGTAGAAAGCTCGTTTTTCTATAGGGGGAGGGGTCCGCTAACAAATTCTAGGGGGGTCCGGACCCCCCCAACCCTGCTCTTTCTTTCAAACTTTTCATAGTTTGAAAATAATGTTTGAAGTAAGTAGGTGTGTTGAGATAATGAGTGAGGGAAAGGTAGTATATAAGCCATAAACTCCACTTCTGATAGTTGTTCTGTTATTTAAGCTGCTCTTTCCTTAGGGTGATACCTCAAGTAAGATCTTACAGGTGATAGCAAAATGTTTGCCTCATTTTCTCGGACCCCACTTACTCGCCATATTTCAAGAAACATCCTTTGTTTCACAATACCATATGACTGTATGAGAAAAGAAGCACAGTATTTGAAATGTTCACAGAGCTAATTTTACAATATGAAGTTTTACAAGGTGTATCTTGAAGGTGAATATTAAAATATTTATTAACTAATATTATGTTGTTGTAATATACAATTTAAACTGTAGAACGAGAAACAAAACTTACGTATTTGTGAGACCCTATATAAGTTGACGTCCAACAAATTCCAGAGTGGGCAGTTAATCCTATGGGGGGAGGGGGGGTGTCCGAACCACCATTACACGTCCTTGTGTGTACTGGTTTTATATTCGCATTTAGTCTTATGTTACATTATTAAAGCTACTACTGAGAAAGGTGGTATTGGGAGGATTTTAACCTTAAGAAGGGTATTGTCCTTAAATATATAATCAAATGTTTTTTCAATCCAATGCGGTGGCTTAGTGGTCCAACGCATCCATACGAATCGCTAAACTATAAACCATACTTATTATACAAGAAATCTTGGCCTCGAGGTGTGACCACATTATAGGGGTGTATCTGTATAAAGTTTGAAGGAAATATTTCAAAGTTTTTCTGCTGTAGCCCTAGGAACATAAAATGTACAGACAGAGGGAAATACGGAATTGCAGAGAATAAAATTGATAGTTAAAGGGCACATAAACTGTCCAGATCTATCACACACTCGACACCAACATTTTTACCCGATTACTTTCGCTTTCTAAAAAAGTAAAATTGGCTCATATCTAGTCTAGGGAAGCTCATCACAAACGGACTGCATGATTAAAAAAAATAATATATTTATATATATATATTGACAAAACCTTAAAAAGTGGTTCCTTCATTATTTTTATGTTTGTTGTAATGCACAAAACTGTTTTTATGGCCCTATACATAATACACTTGTAAACCCAGTTTGAAAGTTACAATTTTACAATCTGAAAAGTAAAAAACTCACATATTTTGGTTGAAAATTAAGAGCCTATGAAACGAAAGAAGCGTTGAATGAATCTTTGTGGATCGACTGATATAATCTAACAGGGAGTCACTAAACAAATTGAATGCCTTACAACGAAGATAGTTCAGCTCTACTTTTATCAGTTTTACAGGAGATATAAAAAATAGTTTTAAAATATATCAGAAATTCTTAAATCATACTAAATATTTTAACGAGGTTATCTATAATATTAATATTATCTTAAATTTAATTTACTCTATAAAAAAGTACTCATTTTATGGCTAAAATTTAATTACCATTGGAGATGGCCCCCTTTTACACAGATTACAAAAGTTCACATTATTTCTTTAAATACAAACTCATATTTAATTGTAATCAAATCATGTGAGTGATATAGTAGAATAATCACTATATGTTTACATACACACAAATAATTTTCTTCCTCAAAAAGGTATTTTAATTTATTTTGGATGATTAAATATGTTTTGATAATAATAAAATATTCATTTGATACATTAATGCATTTTACTTTCTCATATTAAGAGAAATTATTTTAACCGTCAAAAAAATCTATCTCGAGATTACGACGAATCTGTACCTTTTTTTAAAATTTTTATTTTTTAAACCTGAACCAAAAAAGTGGCTTGTACAATTATTTTGTCCCCATGTTTGTCTGTATATTGGTCCCTGGACACGGATCCTAAATGGTTAGATGGATTTTGTTCAAATTTAATATTCAGATTTTATAGGGCTATACCCCGGGATATTTATTTTACTTTAACTCCAGGCCTTAAGTTAAGGGTAATTTACTGTCTAGTGATTTTTTTTAAACTCCATATATTTTGAAAATAGCTCTAACGACTTTGTTCAAAATACATATATAAGATTTGTTTGACATGACAAATAGAAATGTATAATTAGTTTTCAGCCAAAAATTTGTTGAAGGGTAGTCAGTTTACTGAAGAGAAATACTTGAAAATTTCAAACATTTCAAAGATGGCTCTAACAATGATTTAAAATATACATTATATATGGAAATTGTGTGGTATGACCAATAAAACTGTTTAATGGTTTTTGGGATTAAAAAAAACCTTATTTATGAATAATCTACTGATGAAGGATTTTTCTAAATTTTTTAATATTTTAAAATGGCTAAAATGATTTGTTTCCATTGAGGTATCTCGGGAGTGTTTGACATGAAAAATAAAACTGACTACTGTTTTGGGGGTAAAAATTTGTCTTTAAATGACAGATTTGTCACAATCTTGAATTATTTTACAAGTGACTTTAATTATTTGGTTCCAAATGCGTACCTTGGGGGTGTTTGACATGAAAAATAACACTTTATACTAGTGTTTGGGATAAACATTTGTTTAAGGGTGGTTAACTGGTATTGAAAAAATTTATAAATTTTTTAATATGGTTCAAATTATTTGAATGGGTATCCTAAGTTATAAGTTTTTTAGAAAATAGATAATTATTTCTATTTGTTTTTCACTTCAACATTAATTTAACATTTTAGTTTCTCATATCAAGATGAAGTATTATAATCCTGATTATTTTTGACCTAAAGTGTACTTAATGACCAGTAATTTTTTGAATTTGAAATTTTTCGGAAATGCCTTTAACAATTTATTTAGTTTAAAATGGAAATCCATAGAGAGGTTTACTTCAAAAATCACACAGTATAGGTAAAATTTAGCTAAAAGGTAACTTACTTATAAGTGTTTTTCTAAATTACAAAATAATTAGAAATGGTAAAATATAAATTTAATGTATATTTGTAAAGTGTTTGGCATCACAAATCAAAATGTATTCTTGTTTTTGGGGTATAATCTTTTTCAGCGAAGCTTACAGATTACTGTTTTTTCAAATTGGAATTTTAAAAAATTGGCTCTAGCGATTTGGTTCAAAATGGTTTTTTTTATTAAAATAAATATAAAAATGTGTTTTTCTAAAAAAAGTAATAGTTTTTTCAGTATTTCACTGATTTGGTTTTTGTAAATTTAATTTAGAAAAATAGCGAAAGCGATTTTGTTTAAAATTTGTAGTGGGGGCTCATAAAAGTGGATTTCCCAATTATGTCTGTCCTCATGTCTGTCTGTCTGTATTTATCTCTGCTGCTCTCGTAGTGAGTGAACGTGTGTGGACGTGTGTGGAGCTTTGCTCTGTTAAAGTTGTGTGCTACGACGTGATTTTTGTGTTATATTAATCTAGAGGATTTTTTCTTATATTCGTGTACATTAATGTGTGTTGTGTCATCCTCCATTTGAGTGGCGGTCAATCAAGTGTACCGGGTTTGGAGCCTGGACCACATGGAATGTTGTCGAACATGCAAACTGGCAAATTATTCCCAATAAAGTGTGGAATTACTATTTGGTTAGTGTGGGGTAATGTTGTGAGACCACATAATATTGGTTATGCGTCTAACATGTGACGGACGAGTGTGTTTGTTTATGGCAAATTAAGATAATGTTAATAAATGTTGGAATATGGGGGGAGTGATTGCTAAATGTTTTCGGTGCTCTCTCCCCGGACACAAGGAGAGGAACTGTTCACAAGATGTGTCGTGTCAGCCACCGAGCGGCCAAGTGAGCCTCGCCGAAACACTACCGTTGTTGATGACGTCACTGGGACTAGCAAAATGACGCGTTGAATGAGGCCAGAGACGACGCTCACTCGGTTTAGTCAGTTAATGTGCCATCTGTTTACTTGTCCCAGCTGTTAGCATACTTAAAACCCCTAAACACCCCCTCAGTCACTTTCAGAGAAACAACAACAACAACAACAACCACTAAAGAGAGATGAGGTCACAGACAGTTCTCTAGTATTTGGGAGTATCGAAACTGATAGTTACTACAATGCTCAAAAGCCTTCCGATGAAATAAGTAACTTTCACATTGAGGATAGGATTAGGGAGTTTTTTATACCACCTGGTGTTATAAGCTCTATTGGAAGGAAATGGTCAGTTATTGTTCTTGAGGAGTCATCGGACACTAGTGAGGATGATGTAAAGCGCCAAGCCCTTTAACATAATGATTATTCTAAAATAATTGATCCGTTGTGTCAAAATTTTCTTTGAGTCCCCAGGAAGAAAAATTAAAAGTCAAAGATATTTTAAGTATTAATGAAATAATCCAGAGATTAAATTTTAATTGCAAATAATATCATTTGAATAGGGAAATGTTTTCACGCCTTTAAAAAAATCTAGGGGTTTCAAAAACTCTGCTGCAGTGGCGTGTGAGCTCACAACAAAATATAAGAACCTAGCAGAAATGTTGCAGGATCAGTTATACTGTCTCCAAAGTCACAATTTAAGCCGACGCTTGTCGCATTTAATAAAGCTACTGCTTTAGCTTGTTAATAAGTTTCACAATAGTTCATGATTATTTAATATAACAGCACATTGTGTATATATTTCTCATGATTTGTGCTCTGACTGTTAATGTACGGTGATTAAACAATGATGGCAAACAGTACTTGCTTTCTATGTTCTAAAAAATTGTAATATTAGACATATTGTTTGTACACCCCAACTTGAGCTCACCAGCTACGTCATATACCTTAGCAGGTAATACAATTTTTATCGCCCCTTTAATTCAAGCTAGCTCTGGGGTACTAATTGCAATTAGATCATCTATCGAACATGAAATATAAGACACATTGTATTGGAGCCAGGATATGGACATGCTGTAGTATTAAGAACGCATGATAAAATTGACCATTTTGTTAATATGTATGTCTCACTCAAGGTAATGTTCACGCCATCCTTGTGGTCGGTGTTTTGTCACGATACTTACAGCACCTTGGCGTCTTAGAGCATGTATTTTTGGCCAATGATTGGGCTATAACACTTCTACAAGAATACTGGATTGATTGTACTGAGAACAGACTAGCGCTTAGTCAGGCTCTTCAGCGTCTAGTTTCACTTGATACATTTTCTGATGTTTGGAAAATAAAGCTCATCCTGATCAAAGAGGTTTCACATATACGGGTGTTCATAAAAATGTGCCTCGTTCACGGTTAGACCACATTTAAATCTTAGTTTGCTTTATTCTCTTATACAACCAAAAATAGTTACATTCTTTTTTGACTACTTTGGCTGTATTTGTATGGTGCAAGTTGATGCAAAAAAGCTAAGACAGCCGTATTGGAAGCTCAACAAACAATTGTTATAGAATGAACATTATAAATTAATTATAATTAATATTGCCAGTTTATACTCAGATCATATGTACTATATTAAAAATCCATTTTTATGGTGGGACGAGTTAGAATAAGAAGTACATAAAGTTCAAAATTATTTGCGCTAAAATTAGTGAACTAGAAGTTATGGCTCAACATATTCAATCAAAGGATGTTTTAATATAAGAAGAATAAATGGCTTTATTAATTTTTTTCAAACAGATATTCGAAAACTGTTCAGTCTTATAGCCATTGCCATTCAATCTGTTGAGCGTTCTCAATATAAGGATACACAAGCACCCGAGTTTATTACTCCATTTGGACAACGTCCAGTTCAACTTTATTTAGCTTCTATGAATATAAATGGACAAATAATGTCTGATCCCAGCGAATGTCGTAATTAAGCTTCTGAAAGCTTTAAGAACTAATTTTTTTTCGGGTTTAGTAACAAGTGTTGAAGTGCCAAAACTTTACATTGGTCTTCACTCCTTATCTGAAGTTCCAAAGGATGTTAATCACTCTGAAATTTCTTTAGTTGAGTTGACAGAAGCATTTCATGCAGTCAATAAAAGTAAATCTACCAGATATGAAGGTATACCAATGGAGTTCTATCAATGTCTGTGGAATGAAATTGGATCGGTATTTTTAAGATGGTTCTTGGTGCTTTGGAATTTGGTAGGTTATTGTTGTCAATGAATAAATCATATTTAACTTCCTAAGGAATGGGTGAAAGGACTTTGATACATAATTGGAGACCAATTTCTTTACTTAATCTTAGCTATAAAATGTTCTCTCATACCATAGCTTCTAGGATGCAAGCTTTTTTCCGCGATGTGATTCATAATCTCCATACGTTTTGCATCCTTCAACGGTCCATATATGAAAGTTTGCATCTTATATGAGAGATGATATTCACAGTGCCAGTACCAGAAAAATCCACATTACTCTGCTTTCCCTGGATCAGAAAGTGCTTTTTACTCTATATGACCCACCAACATGTTTTTGACGGTGTCCAAATTCTGGTTTGGAACAAAGTATATATCGTATGTTCGTACATTTTACTTAAAGTAACTGTGTTTGTTATGAGTTGGAGCTGTATTTTACTGCGTTTTAAACTGATTTAGGATTGAGGTCAGCGCAGCCAGAGTGGGGAGAGGAGGCTGGTCACATGCTCGACCAATCCGTGAAAGGTAGTTGTCATAGCAACAGATGCACGTAGCCAGATCTTGATAGTCACGGAGTATGCTTGCATAGTAGTAACGCGCAAACTTCCGCCATGTGGCAACTACGCTCCCCAACCTACCCACCACGCGGATACTAAAGCAGTTTAAGTTGCAGTATAGCTGCGCCAATTCCATTGTCACGCGGAGTGCGATAAGGTGACCAATTATCAATCCCATTGTTCACTATTTGTATAGAACCTTTCTTACATGTGTGTAGACAGATATAGTCAAATTGTGGTTTTAGATTACCATCTTTACTTAAGCATTAGTTGTCTCTGCATAGGCAGATGATGTGACACTTGTGATGATAGGTTCAAGAAACTTCTATGCCATTTAGGAAGTATAAGTTATAGGTCTGGAGTAGAATCGAATGAGGTCAAAATTAAAGCTATCTGTGTTATAAATTGGAGAAATAGAATGATGAGCCCAACAATTACTGATGGTCTTCTGAGGAACATAAATATTTTGGTATTTACATTGGCAACACTGAACATTGAGTTAGCCAAAACTGGATCGAGGCGGAAAGTAAAGTTCATCTTGGTTTATTGAATTAGACTAGTTGGCTGTACATGACCTCGTATAGTGCAGAAGATTATTAATAAATCAACTCTCTAGATATAAGTTGACAAATTTTCTTACAGTACTCCAACCACTATCGAAATTAATTTGGAATATTAATAGGTTGTATGTCAATGTTTTTAAATGGTAATCATTGATTAAAGTCACATTACGTGTTGCCTGATGAACAATTTGGGGGAGCTGGAGTCACCCACCAGCCTAGTAGAGTCATGTCTCTTTGAGTCATATAGCTTTGAAAAAATGCCGAGGATAAACAGGAATTTGTTATCTTACAAACTCCATCTTGAAGGTTTGAATTAGTTAACTTGGTGCTCTGTTGGAGTTTTATAGCTTAGTTTGCATTGCCTGGAAAATGTTTGGTGTGTGATAAGTTATCTGTTCACATAAATACAGTTTTATACAAATGTGACTAAATATGGCTACTTGAGTGACCTTTTTTTGGGAAGTGCAGCAAATGGCTAGTATCTCCGCAAACGGATCCAAATATTACTGCAGTCCATAAAGAACGTGGGCAGATGATCTGGGATGAAAGTAATACAAGAGAGCGATAGAGGGAGTATTTTGAGCAAACTTATGGCGAAAAAGTTGAGACAGAAGCATAAAATAGGGAAAGCGTTTTCATGAGTGAAAGAATTAACAATAATGAGGTGTTAAAAGCTATGAAAGTGTTAAAAAAATGTCAGAGCTGCGGACGTAGACGGAATCACAAATGTAATGCCTTGTTTTTGGGGCATGGTACTTTTTGCCAGATTATGTGAGTTGTTCAATGTGTGTGCTGGGTATTCGATTGTTCTTAATGTATTGAAGAATGCTGTCATGTCAGGCGACGTTCTAATTTACTAATCGTACATACTTTTCATGGAGGCTCTTCCATGCTTGAGGAGATGATGGAATGGTGATAGTGAATAGGTTGGGCCGAATTCAATAAAGATCTGAACCTAACTTAAGCCTAATTAACCAATCCCTGGTGTTCATGGTAATTATTCCCCTTTCAAGAATAATACCCAGGTGCTTGTCGGGAATATAATCCGGGACGTCTAGGTCAGCAGCCTGGGGCTATGACTACTATACCAAGAGACGAGTTATTTAATTATTAATGTATTCACATTTGTATCTTCCTCCTGCACCACTGCTGGATAGATACACCCAGTATCACTATAAGTCTAATGTTTCTCTAGCATTCATGAATTTGTGCTAGACTATTCTAACGTCTAAATGATGATGACATGTGTGACCTATTGCATGAAGAGATGTTAGGAAGAACAACCTCACTACACTGAGTTGGGTTTCAAGCCCAACCTCCTCGGAACACCAGATTTGACGACGCTGACGCCTTTATACGTGTGTACACCTAAGCTGAGTTTAATTTCATTTGACTAACACTGATTTTTTTTACAAGTAGATTTGTTCCAATATGCCTGCATTGAAGTATAGGTGCAGATATTGTTACCCATTATTATAATAATCTTTCATTAGATTAAGTCCCTTTTTTATAGCAATGGGTGGAAGTGTATCGACCAAAATTAAATGCAAAGATCATTGGGTTGTTATCAGTAGCTTTTAATGATGAATATATATTTTAAGATTTTCTATGTCATTCATTATTGACATATATGTACACTACAATATTAACTTATTTTTGTCAACACTGACTGTTCTATTGTTCACATATCCTAAGAAATATTTCTCATGATAGAATTTACTGCTGGAGAAGAGGAAGTCAAGGTTCAAATCTTGGTGAGGTGCACTGGGGGCAATTTTATTGACGTGATTTTTCAATGTAGGTTTCAGTCCCTTCTTTCCACGTATTCTAAGACCCTTAAATTGTACCTTTAATCATCTCGATGTTAAACGTTATAGTTAAATAAAAGAGATAGAACAGTTTTGCAATAATAAATGTTTATTTGATCCATTTTTAGCAGATACAGCCAGTAGCACATTTATACTCTTTCAACATATGATTATATCAAATATATTTCCAACAGTCTGCATTATTAGGCACGCGGACCATAGCGTAAGATCCACCTTGTTTTATTTAGTGGTCACGTGGAGGTAGGGGCTGGATTCTTATCGGCTGAGTGTACTGAGATGTTTTATACCGAATGGTCCCCTCCCCTACCCCCCCTACATGTGGAAATAAGTACGCCTCATTTAAATATTATATTTATCATCTCTACCCAATTATTGTAAATGTGCGAATATCCCGAACGGATGATAAGATAAAGATCAGTAAAAAACTCTCAAATTAGATTCATATTATTATGGATTTAGTCTGCTTTATTTTAATTGCCAGGTTCAATAATTGATTTCATTTTGTAAAATTATTGTAACATAATATCTGTTTAGTTATTTTTTTAAACTATATTTTCTTAGTGTTTGAATTAAAAAAACGACTTTTTCTAACTTCATTTCTGTATATTTAAATAATTTTCCCGATTTCATAAACGCTCCAGTTGATAGATTTGAAAAGATAAACTTAATGTCTTATTTGAAATATATACATAAACACATCTCAGCTATTTGTAAATTTGGTCCTTTTACTGAGTAAGGATTTTTCAGTTAGCTGATAGGTTAGAAAGCATTGTCAGGTAGCTCTATTGGCTAATAAAAATAGTGAGGAATGAAAGAAAGTAAAAGGAACTATGCAACCTCTTGTGATCTAATGAGAGTTTGTAAAATATATCTTATTTTTGTGTTGTTTCAATGGTGTGATATAGTAAAAATACTTTTAAAAAGTACAATTAATTTGAATAAGTTCATTTTAAAATTAAGAGTAATTAGAAATATTTTCATTAAGATTTAAGAAAACATGCCTCTTATAACTCATACTAGACCCTTAACCCCCCTCCGCCCCACATTATTATTTTCAACGCACATATTGAAGAATTATCATAGACTCCACCATAAAATATGACTGACTATCGACATTTTTATGAGGAATAAATTAAATTTTCAAAAAAAAATATAGCCTATGTTACTCGCTGATAATGTAGCTTTATATTGGTGAAAGAATTTTTAAAATAGGCCCAGTAGTTTTTGAGTTTATCCATTACAAACAAAAAAACAAAAAATCAAATCTTTCCTCTTATTAATATTAGTGTAGAATACGTATAGTAGGTCGCCGTCTACGGTCTATCTGAATGGAAATATCCTCAAAATGCTTTATTTCTAATTGGAATAGCGTAAATGAAGCTTCAAGGCCAATAAAGCAATTCTTAGTTATCTTAGAATTATATTTTATGATCATATTAAAATTCGCTTTATTTGTTTGAAGAAGGTTAAGATATATTATGTTTCTAGCCATTTACTTTTATGTAAGAACTTCTACATTTCTCATTAAATGTATTTGAAAATAGCTTAATCGTTTTGATTTTTTCAGTTATAAAACTTTACATTTATGGATTTTAATTCTTCTCTAGATATGTTGATAACTTTCAACTTCATTCTGAAACAACAAACAACTTTGTTAGTAACGTGAGATGTATGAATTTCTGCAACTCGTCTCAATGCTCTGGTAGCCCACCCCCTAAGTGAAAGTCATTTATTTAACTCTCCTTTAGAAGCACACACTTTGTATCTGTGGCTCGTCCTAATTATTGGCTTAAGTTCTAAAGAAGGTCCCCTCGTGTTAGAAAGATAGGTTTGAAATAAAATACCACATTCGAGCAACTTCTCCTTGTCTTTATCATACCTGTGAACAACCATTACCACGTGATTTTGAGATAGTATACATAAATTATGTTAGTTTAGTATTTATTTTTACAAATACAGTTATTCCTCAATGTGTGAACTTATCAAGATCCACGTTTCATTTAATTGGAAAACTATGTAGTAAAATCACCTTGGTACCCATCCTTTACATTGTACATTATACATTCCTCGTCCCTACTCCATCAGAGTAAGTATTTTAATAGCTTGGATGGGTCGTAAGACATGGAGGACTGAAGCACAGATTTTATTAGATATTTAATTACTTGATAGTGTGTGAAAACTTTGTTAGCTACTAAGTGAAATAAATTAAGTAGTATGTAACAAATTAAATACAAATATATTAAATAATAGTTGATGCTCACTTTTTTTAATGAAAATGATGAGAGCTATTTTTCGAGTCTACATATACTTATATGAGATACAACTAAGTGACATATTTATAAGGATTTTATTCAGTTATTAGTTCATAAATTCGAGTAAACAACAGTTATATTTTTATTACTAATTTAGGTTAACATGTTTGAATCGCTATCTAATTAACTAAATGTGCATTATAACATATAATTTTTATCCATAAAAACCAAACATATTGTCAACGGAAAGAGAAATATCTATACCTGTTTTGTAGGAATATGCTGCCTTGGCTTTCATTCACGATATTGACTATATCTGGTTTGAAATCTGACTGAAATGTTAAGGGTAAGCAGGCAGCACAATTCTAGTGGTTTGTACTCCACTTTGAGCAGGAGATCCAAAAGCGTTTATTAACAAGGTGTATAGAGTACCTAACAAAAAAAAAATAATACCATTTTAAAACACTTGTTTAGACTAGTCTCTTTTATAAGCTTTTGTGTACTCGTAATAAAATATCTTCTAGCTTTATTTACACACAAACGTGAAGCTTTGGTCTTGCTCTGGTGTTTTGAACTTATTCAGCAGGTCGGGGTTTTTACCCAACCGACTGTCCTAATGAATGTTTTTCACTGTTTTCTTAGTCACGCGAGGCGAGCGCTGGGACAGTTCCGTTCAAAACCAGGGTGAGTACCGCGTTCATCATCCTTTAACCATTTAGGCTAAGCTAGTCTGTAAGTGTAGTTTTGAGACGTTTGCAACGTATGCTACTGCATCGCAGGGATTATTTTACCTCTTTTTTATTCAGGAGAATTTATTTGCGTTGGACTTATTATTCCTACTCAAACTCAAGATGGAATAAGGAGAGTATTGAGTTGAGGGCGCCGCCTTCCTAAAATATATCTACCTACTGTAGTCTACTTTATGTTAATAGCAGCTATGACGCTACAAAACTACATAAATAATCCCTAAATAACTTACATTTTCTGTTGTGACCCTATAACTATGACTTTATTTGTTCAAGGAAGGCCGGATCTAGTCTTTTTTTTTACACCCGCCACCTTAATTATAGGTTTGCAAAAATATACCTAAAAAAGGTCGTTGAAAATTAGATTATTTAATATTTTCACACTAAATATTTAATTTATTCAACTCAAATCGTTAGGGTTATTTTGGTATGTTTTAACTTAATTTAGGGTGTTAACCATATTTTGAAAAACAAACCACAATTCATATATTGCAAGACAGCTAGACGTCTGTATTATGTCAAGGAACTGGAAGGCGGCCCCCTTTGGGTGACCTACAATAAAATTATCTAGCATAAGTGACTTCGTGGACACTTTAAAAAACATTTATATTTTAGGATGGAAAATTGTGCTTAAGACGTAAAAACATTACAAATAGGATGTATTGGAATATTTTGTTGTGAGATATTTTATTTTTTAGTCAGGCAAACTCTTTTAAGTGCCAATACTGATCAATGTCAATGAATAAAACATCTTTTTTTTTTCACAATTACTAATACTCCCAGCAATCTAAATAGTCTGTATAGTTTGTATATGGGATTCACACCAGCAACCACGTGATCTATAATAATTTGTGGTTTTCCACTCCCGCTTCCCCACCAACGCGAGTGCACGAAAATAGGCTTACTACAACAACAACTACCACAACTACTACTACTACTACTACTACTACTACAACTACAACTAACGCATATGCTAATGCTAAAGTTAATCTAATTCTTGTTTCCCCCTAAAGCGTCTTAATTACTACCCCTCTGGGTTGTACGCATTTTAATTGCAGTTATAAGGAAGGTATAATTTAGGGTGATTCAAAGAACAGCACCCTATAGACAGCTTTCTGTGATTCTCCCCCCCCTCCCATCCCTCCCCACCAGCGACAAACCAGACTAGACAAATTTGACACACAGTCCTTGTACTCACCGATGCGCGAGATCTAATACTAACTGTACTGATAATAATGTTGTCAATACAAATTTTACTTTTCTTCCATCGTGTTGGGCCAGGATTCTGGTTTGCCAATCCTTCATCAATCTAGGTGATGCCCCTCTCAACCCTCTTCTTCACTGCTCCAACCAGATTATATGCTTCCTTCGTCTGCCCTCCTGAATTCTTTCTTCCTCTATCCAGGCCATGCCCTTCCTTCCGACCATATTCCTCAATGTATTATCCAGAATATACCCAGCACTAGTGCTCCTTGCTTCAAACAGGATATACCTCACACCCTCGCTTTATGAGCAAGAAGTATATTTTTTTTTTAAATAAGAAAGAATTAAGCTAAAATATTGGGGTTTCTTTGAGTCCCCTTTTCACCCTTTCCCAAAACCTAAATTCAAATACTTTCTTTTCAAACCAGTGTATACCAAGTCAAGGAAAGTACAACACGATACACTATGACAGCATGAGTTTTCAAGTAATGAGATTCCAATGAAATGCATACTATATCTAACCGTACCTGGTGGAAGGCAATCTAATTGCCATGCTGGCGACTGGTATCGAACCTGTGTCCTGCCTTAATTAGTCATAACATATGACTTGTGTTAACTACAATACATCCTCTAATTTATTGATTTATAAAAATAAAAAACAAAACTTGAAAAAATAGCTGTGCAAATATAATATAACGGGTTTTTTTGGTCCAGTTAGTCATGTTACAATGAAAGAAACGTTGTAGGATAATGTAAGTTAGAGCTTTGATGGATAAAAACTATTTTAAAAATTCACTCAAGCAACAGATTCGAATCCCTGTCAGGAGTAAAAAGAACAATTTATTTTTCACAAATTTGGAGAGCAAAATATCTACAGTATTTTGCGAGGCTAACGTCTTATATCAATATGTTTCTAAGCCCAATAATGTGTTAATTTAATATAATTTTATTAAAACATATTAGATCAACTTTTTTCACTCTTAACCATGAAAATTCGGGAACATGTATTCTAGATTCTACTTTCCTCAGCCCTACTCCATCAGAGGCTTATGCTATCTGTTTTGAAATGTATTGCCATTATTATTCACACAATACGAAAAAGCACTAATATAGGCCTATGCCTAACTAACTGTAAACTTAAATTTTATGTAACTATTTGTAGTGCCATGAAAATAATATTTGTAATGAATTAGGAACTAGGCTTATTTTAATATCACTCGCCAATTTCTCATTAAATACAGTTTAAATTTCCACATTATCATATGCACAGTTTTAGCTTCACGCCTTGGAACAGAACATAATACTTTTACTATATAATAGGAGTGTGTGAGGCTTCGAAACTTCAACTTGGTTTCGAAACAAACATCAGCTTCGACTTCGCCTCGAGACAAATTCTGGTTTCGAAGCTTCATCACTAAAAATAGACAGGTAGAATACTACATTTATGTTCACATTTAGCCATTCTGAGCTTTTTCATAAATTACAAACTAATATTAATATGAAAAAAATCTGAATTAATTGAATTATTGTTATGATAACTTGAGTTGTCAGATTAACGCAAAATTTTACAAACAATTGTACAATAAAACATTTGCCAAAACATTTTAGTACATAAAAAATGTAATAGCCACAATATAATATTTTTTCAAGCATACAAAAACTAAAAGAAAATATTCAAATTTTGATTCGACATCTAGAATGTTTCTTATATTCGATTCGAGTTCGTTTCGAATTTAAAAAGTGAACTTCGCACACCCCTACTATATAAATAAACAAATACACTTTAAAACAATCCATGATAATGTGCGCATTGTATTTTTAGTACTTACAATCACTTTTCGCCTATTATATATATACTACTATATATATATATATATATACTATTTCTAGAAGAACGGGGGGGTTGATCTTAAGAAAATGCACAATCATATGCTTGGAATTATGAAGGAAGTAAAATCACATTTAATATAAAATACACCCACTTCCCCCAGTCGGGGATTGAACCCTAGCCTCGTAGGTAAAGAGTCTCTGCAATGCTATGTCTGCTTGTATGCAACATTTGATGACTAGACTGTGTAACAAATAGTCAAACAACACTCCTACCTGATTCGGTGGCCGCATGGTCTCACAATATACTATACTGCCGATGATAGGAAGATCGGGGTTTAATCTCTAACAAGGGTATTTTTTCTTAACGGCTTCCCACTCTTCCTACAGTCAAATATGGTCAGCTTACACTTCCTATAAAATTATACCTTCTTGGGGTGACCTGGTGGTCTAGGGGTAAGGTGTCAAACTTCTGTACTGGCAGCCGGGGTTCAATCCTCGGTCCCGGCACATATTTATTTGATTTCCAAACCGTTCCTTCACCTCTGACAAAACATCCGTGGTTCGGATTCCACGTTAAACTGTAGGTCCTCCATTTCATCTTCACAATCACCTTACCATTACACATTAGCGTAAGTGCGTATAACCCGAACGGGTAGTAAGACGCGGTGCTAATAATAATAATATACCTTCTTCGCCTTTACCCTCTAACTTAATTTACACTCGCGTATAGCTCAAACGGGTATCAAGAAGAGGACAGAAAATATTTATCAAATAAAATTAAGTGTATCTTTTAGGACTTGGGCACACATAAAATCCTCTTCAACCAAATCTTTTTTTAATGAGGAATTAATTTTGATGTAAAATAAGATGTATTTTTATAATTAGAATTGTTATTCAAATCAAGACAACTCCACACCTACATTCGAAAGTAGTCAAGGTTGCACGCGGCCTAGGAAAGTGGAATATTTCTGATTTCATTAGTAATACATGATATATGGTTAGTGGTTATTGTAGTTTTGAGGCTAAAATATACACGTGTCTCCAGCTCACTCAATTTTGTATACACTTAGGGCCAGTTTCATAGTCAAATTTAGTACGCCTCAAGTGCGGCGCTACACTAAATACAAGACGACACCTACTTAGACCAGAATGGAATGGGCCAGTTTCCTATGCGAGAACGGCCCATTCCATTCGAGTTAAGATAGGTGTCGTCATGAACTTAGTGTAGCGCCGCACTTGAGGCGTACTAAACTTGACTATGAAACTGGCCCAATATCTATTTTGTTAAGTCAAACCAGTGAATCCTCACATTTTTTTTTTGTGGAGGACCTTTTAAAATATGTCGTAAAATCTCGGGGAACCCCTACTGGCTGACATATATTAGGTTTGACCGGGGATATTTACATATAATAGATGTGCAAACCAGTAGGGTTGGTAAATAATAACTAATTCATACTGTTGAATAGAATATTTCGGGAGTATTTATTGCCTCTTTCTATTTGCTCCGGTGCTTAAACTTGATTTATCAATATTCTTCTTAGCCTCACTTTTCACATTATTAACAGCACTCTTTTCACTTCATCTTCTTCTGATACACGAATTCTCTTAACATATTTCACAATTGTCCAAAAATTACGGCCAGACCAATAAAAAGTAGGCTTTTGCAAATTCCGGTGTAGCCCTGGACAGGACTGGCGGAACCCTGGCTGGGAATCACCGAGTTAAACAGTACAAACTTCCGAGAATATATACAGTTTAATTTTACTAAGAAAAACCTTACCTAAGAGCTAAAAAAAACTACTAGATCTACTTTTACATATTCATTCGTCAAACCATGTTATCTGCAGCGGTCACTTTTGATAGTTCTATTGTCAATACAAATAAAATATCTCTAGTAATTAAGACTGTGCGAAACTTCAAAATTTTGAACCCAAATTCGATTCTTAATTCGAAATTTCGAATCTTAATAGTTCTTAGATTCGGATTCAATGGGTTTAGCTCAAATTTCAAATCTATAATTCATACTTACTTAACAAATTGATAGAATCAGAGCGGAAACCAGTCGCGTGGTAAAGTGAATAGATTTATTAACTTAAGTCTCTAGGCCTAAAGGAATCACGTGGGGGACAATTATTGTTTGTGACGGTGAATATTTTCTACTATGATTAAAAACGTACTGTGATCTTGATTTTATTTTTACCTTTTGAGATAAGTGGTATATATTACTTTTTTTTAATAAACTTAAAATGTGTCCCAAAAAGTTTATCAATATTTTTTTGAAATATTTTATTATTGAATTTGATTCAGAAACTTAACATAGTAAAATAATCAACATATATTCAATTTGAAACATCATATTAAGCTTTAAATATATTTTTTTTTGTTATTATCTGAAACTATTTTCAAAATTAAATATTTGATCAAATTTTTGTAAACATGAAATTCGATTCGGACTTTATTAGATTTTTTTTGGCATGTGATTTAATTCGGATTGGACTCGAGTAAGTTAGCCAAGGTTCATATTCGATTCGAAATTGAAAATGATGGATTCGCACGGGCCTACTAATTAATAATATAGCAAAATGTTATCATTTGTTGACAGAAACCTTGTTTTTCTATGTTTTTAAAGTTTCTTCCAACCAAAATCATATAGGTAGGCCACTATCATTCGAAGATACCGACTGCATATTTACTGTTTGAAGGATAAATTAATTAAGTGATCAAAAGTAATCAAATCAACACAAAAATACACATGCTATTAATATTCTTTACCTGGATTATATACAAATTTATAAAGTTTCTTAAATTAAAAAGTGATTTAAAGAAATGTTTATGAAGGTTGAGCTAAATGTATAGAAAGATTTTTCCTACTAGGTCATTTAGAGGACGGGGCGATCGAGGTTCGAATCTCGGTCGAGTGAACTGGGGGTGGTTTTCCTAAATGGTTTTCCACTCTTCCTCCACGCAAATGCGGGTTCACTTCCTCTAATTCAACATTCCCAATTCCTAATCCATTAGAGTAATTAGTACTTAAAGCGTATAACCCGAACGGGTAGTAACACGCGGTGCTAAATATTATATCTAGGTCATTTAGCAATATTATTCTCAAAAATATTCCCATTTTTATTATTTTAAATTGATTTAAACTAAAAAATAAACAAAATATGTGTATATGTCTTCTAAACTTGATAACAATTTTCCGATATCTTAACTTAGTTCAGAAATATATTATATTGACAGAAATTAAAAGTAGAGCACTAACGGATGCTAACATATCCACGGATAAAATATTATCTAAGTGGTTAAAATGTAATTCAAGTGGGAATTACGGAAACAAGTGTGGATAGAGCTATAACCAAGGCCCGTATTTTGATGAAATATTATCTTTTCTTTTTTTTTGTACACCACAGGCAGTGCTCATGCGTACATATATTCTGTTTATGAACTCCTGGCTAAGGAAACAATTTTTTATAGACCTATTTTTTTGTCTTTTTGGATTTTTATGTTATTGTTTGTAATTGTTGGTTTGTGTCACTTTGTTAGTCATTTTTAGGCACTATGTTGAATAAGAAGCCTATATTTAAAAAATACTATTGATACTTTATGAATGCATGAATATTCAAACATGCATTTTTTCAACACACAGAGATAGGAACGAAAAAGTTATGTAGACAATGAACTTTGTGTCCTCTTTGCTTGTTTGGTTGTAAAATACACATTCCTGGCGAGACTGCAACTAGGCTTGAGAGGGTTGCATCTGGAGAGGGTAGCTATTATCTGTGAAGCAGATAATTGCAAATAAATATCATATTTAGCAGAATGAAAGAGTTTAGTTGTTAAAGGCACTTCATTGCATGTAAATATTTTAGTTTCCATTTGTTAAGTGCATGTTTGATTTGTTCGAGTTCATTCTTTATAATTTTTTTTCGTGTATTTAGATATTTCTTTCTGAATCTTAATTTATATTTTATCAATTTTAGATATTCAAAGTTCAGGTCCTGGTTATTTTACACTAATTTTTAATGTATTAATTTATTAAAGCCTTGTGATGGCATTTATCAATAAAACACATACCTATATGGTGGAAACAAGCAATAGCTATTTTGCCTTGAGATTGATTGGTGGGAGGTAAATGTGAATTACAAAAATTATAATATATTTTTTATTATTATTAGCACCGCGTCTTACTACCCGTTCGGGTTGTACCCACTTACGCTAATGTGTAATGGTAGGGTGATGGTGAGATGAAATGGATGACCTACAGTTTAACGTGGAATTCGAACCACGGTGGAGGCCTGGCATTCCCCACATTCACAAGATGTCTTGTCAGAGGTGAAGGAAGGGTTTGGCAATAAGATAAATCTGTGCCGGGACCGAGGATTGAACCCCGGCCGCCAGCACAGAAGTCTGACACCTTACCTCTAGACCACCAGGTCGCCTATAATATATTTTAATGTTTATTTAACGTTTCTATTTCTAACATTCCCCTCACATGTTTGAATAATCTATTATTATTATTATTATTATTACAACATTTATAGATTTCATTTACCTTTTTCTATTGTGATAATATTGCAAATGCGGATTTATGGTGAAGTTCGTGTATACTTTGGGGCGTAGGGTGGATGCACAAACTGGCTGAGGCCTTGTGGATGCGGATGATTCTCTGGTAATCCTCGCAAGGTTATATTTATAGTTAAACAAAATGTACAATCACAACCTGACACTAAATTGGCTCTAGTATTGATTCATTCTGTTTCATCTTGAATCCAAGGCCAGTCTTCCCCCGTTGTATTGACTCCATCACGTGGTAAGAGGTGAAAGTACCGCTCCCTCATCTCTCTGTCCACCAGGTAACCAGTAGACGCAATTCCTAAGGCGGAAGTGTGGAAAACACTAGTTAAGGACATTATTGTTAGCAGTTTTTATATAACAATATTTTTTTGATCAAAAGAAATAAATAATTCTCTTGTAGAAATATACAGTTTAATTTTATTCACATAGTGACCTCAACAGGTCTTGAATATCATTCAAGTGTGTCCTGGAATTTAATGACAACTTTTTCTATTCATTTAAAGAGTTTCTCATCTAATACCGCTATGCTCATTACAGATATTCAACAACTGTTGATATTTATCTGATTACCAAACCCTTCCTTCACCTCTGAAAAGACATCTTTTGAATGTGAGGAATGCCAGGCCTCCACCGTGGTTCGGATTCCACGTTAAACTGTAGGTCCTCCATTTCATCTCACAATCAGCCTACCATTACACATTAGCGTAAGTGCGTATAACCCGGACGGGTAGTAAGACGCGGTGATAATAATAATAATAATAATAATAATAATAATAATAAATGTTGATATTACCGCGTGAAAATATTAAATTATTTGTTCTTACTGGTATACTATTTTATTAAATTGGTCAAAAATAGGTTTTGGTATGTAAACTGCCCTTAAATAACGTTCCATACACTCCCACCTTAAGCGCACACATCAAGGCCAAATAAGCGTGAAATTAGCTACACTATTACGCTCAAACCAAATAACGTATCGTAATGTGGATTTCTCCATTATTCACTTAACAACGCTGAAATTGGGATCAGTATGGTAGCTTTTTAATTTAAAAATGATTATTTTATACTTTCGCTTTATTTTTTTAAATATCTCAAAATGTTTTCCCTGCTCTAAGTTGTACTGGTTTTAAAAGTACAATACATAAAAGTGCACCCTGGTGTGACGTTTGGTTCGAACCGTATTACCTACCTAATCTGGATGTTATCCATGGGGTAAAACAGATTCTTAAAAACAAGTGACAATAGCTTGGATATGAGACTAAAAGGATGGTTCAGTTGTATAACTTTGGCATTCAGGACTCTTCCAGGTGATACCTTCCATGCATATACATTTGAATTAATATATTTATAAGGTGATATAAGTCCTAAATGATATATTAGTATCTACAAATGAAATGTTCACTAAAATAAGCTAATATAGAGATTCAAATTTCAAAATTTAGATAGAGAAAAAATAGCACACTTTTTATTGTAAATATGAATATAATCACCATAATTAACGTAAATGACAGCTTTTTCATTTCTGAACTGAATGTAGACTATTAAATATTCAGAATAAAAATGACAAATTGTTTATTAGTCCAAGATCGACACAGGAATGTACAGATCTGGTCATGAACAAGCCAAGCTCAACACAGGACTGTACAAATCTGGTCATGAACAAGCCAAGCTCGACACAGGACTGTACATAGCTGGTCATGAACAAGCCAAGCTCGACACAGGACTGTACATAGCTGGTCATGAACAAGCCAAGCTCGACACAGGAATGTACAGAGCTGGTCATGAACAAGCCAAGCTCGACACAGGACTGTACATAGCTGGTCATGAACAAGCCAAGCTCGACACAGGAATGTACATAGCTGGTCATGAACAAGCCAAGCTCGACACAGGAATGTACAGAGCTGGTCATGAACAAGCCAAGCTCGACACAGGAATGTACAGAGCTGGTCATGAACAAGCCAAGCTCGACACAGGAATGTACAGATCTGGTCATGAACAAGCCAAGCTCGACACAGGACTGTACAGATCTGGTCATGAACAAGCCAAGCTCGACACAGGAATGTACAGAGCTGGTCATAAACAAGCCAAGCTCGACACAGGAATGTACAGAGCTGGTCATGAACAAGTTGTTGGCTTATAATGACACTTCAGCTAAAAAGGGAGACACTAGTTGTGACTGAGACTGTAAATAGATGAATTAAACTTTTAACCTTAGTCTACATCTATCTCGATAGATTCTTAGTATTATAATAGAGATTTTTTTATATCGTTGAATTGAAACTTTTTTTATTTGAATGGGCTTATGGTCTATTTGTTTTCAATAATATTTTTTATATTAATGACGAAAAAGAGGAATTATTTCGCCAGCCACCAAGATTAAACTTTTTCTTTTGATTATTTTTTAATTTATTTTAGTCAAGCCTATGTAACGTGCACTCTCTGAACTGACTGATTATATCAGCATATGAGAATTTCTATGAGCGAGAGTGAAGGGTCCTACCAATTTTGCCGGGAAAGGTATTTTAATATATCTTCCAGGGTTCTTTTACATGTACCAATCGACACGGGGCCAACGGCTTTACTTTCCCTCCGAAGGGAGTTGTGCAACGGATTTATATTGCTTAAGAAACCTGTTGATCCCAGCTGGGTTTTAACCCATGAACATCGAGCCTCGTGGTGAGCACTTTACCCCAAGACCACTGAGGTCGACTTAATTTGATAAAGTTGTATAAATAACAAACTGGGCTAAGGGTTACAGTGATAATATGTATTCATATGCGTAAATGTTAACATTTAATGTATTCTTACAAGAAGTAGAATACTGATAAAATAGGTTTCCCTCGATACTTGGTGTAGTGCCATATTTTTTAACGATGATATGCATTAATAATAATAATAATAATAATAATGTGTAGGATTATCCAAACTAAGCATCTAGTAAACGGAAATATGACAATACGGAGACAAACTATTATTTTTTATATCATGCATAGTAAACAGCTATTAACGAGTGTCTAAAAAGTTACTGGAATTTAAGTTTTACCGAAAGGATACGTAAATGTAGTGTGGATAACTCAACTTATTGAAATAATATCATTCATAAAGTTTATTAAAAAACGTTAGTCCATTATTAGATTAAAATTGAATTGAAATTGAATTGAAATCAAATCAAACAAGTTTGCCTTTGGTTCAATCTAAATATTATGTCATGTATTTTTTGCATAGTCTAAGGGATATCCATAAAATAAATATCTAGCCTTTCTATCGACTATCTTATATTGGCACACAATCAGTCATGTTTAAGAACATAGATTACAGTTCGGAACTATAAGAGTGCTTTGGTGATACCTTTAGAAGCCCCTTACAATTGTTAACTAAGGTCCTGCAATTAACACAAAAAATGCTTTCATGATATCAAAGAAGTCGGTATTTGCAGGTAGGGCCAGCAGGGAAGGCTTCACCCACCGTTGGTCGTGTGTACGAGAACCCCTTCATCTTGATGCCAAGGATCGGCAGGCATTATGATAGCCGACATTCCACAACAAGGCCTAGGGTCGGGGGGGGGGGGATGTAAGTGGTGGAGGAAGTAGCTCAAAACGAGGGCGGTACAAATTTTCTACAAA
>CABEEJ010000881.1:66489-110364 GCA_901482245.1 Timema douglasi | reverse complement strand
AAGGGGGGGGGGGGGGGGGGGGGGGGGATGTTAGTGGTGTGGGTAGTAGCTCAAAACGAGCGCTGTACCAACTTTCTACAAACCTCCCAACCCCTCTTCGGTCTCCTGTGAACCGTTTTGAACTCTCTAGTCTGAGCGACGGGGGTTATTTGAGGGGGTGGGAAAGGATGGGGATGTGGGTAGCGGGAGGGTAGTTTATCGACCTACCCACTCTTTGTCATTCGTGCTTTAGTAAAACCACGTGCGGGCGGTGGATTGATTGGGCCGTCTGTACTGCATATACAGCGGAGGTTGCCCGAGCTTAGTATAGGTATATATAACCGGGCCGAGGTTTCTGCTTAGGCCTTTTCTGCTGCCGGGCGAAATCGGATAATGTACATTCTTCTTTCACTGTAAAAGCAAATGCCAAACATATTTTAGCAGGAATTGCAGAGTTAAAAAGTTATATTAAAACGATGGGTTTGGAAGGGGGGAGAACGTCAGGTTAGGTGAGCGTGGGAGAAGGGAGTTGGATGGTAGGAAGGGTAGAGAGAGGGGGGTTACGGAGGGAGCGAAATCTCCGTTACCTGTAGAAGGTACCTCTAGCATCCATCGCTCCCTAACCCTGAGTAATGATTGGCAGCTAGAAATTAATTAATTTGCCTTTCAACAAAGCCGCACGGGCCGCACAAGCCTGAAATATTTTAATATTAAACCATGAGGCATCTGTGTTATAAAATGATGTGATTACGTTGTGCTAGATCGACGTAGCTGTGCGATCTTCATTAAAAATATATTTATCGATAAAAAAAAAGAGCACTAGAGGATGGCGCTGGCATTCAGACATTCGTACGGGTAGGCTTGCGTGGGTTGATCAGCAGATGTTCGTTCGTCTTCCAGAATTTTACTCTTGACATTATTTTTTACCTTTCTTAATGTGGAGAAAATTCCTAAAATTGAATTACTCTTTGAAATAAATATTGTTCATTTAAAAAAAATATGGCCTGTGCCTTAAAAGATTCGTTAATAAGTTGTTTTTTTCAATTATTTGGTGTTACTGATTGAGTTAATTTGTTCGTTTATATAATCTTTATTTATTTTTGAATTAATTTCTCAACATGTTGACCAAATAAGAGGAGAGTAGTGGGCATTATAAATATAACTATGTGACACCACTTCTCCAGAGGGTCGCAGTGGGCATTAATGTAACTGTTAATCACCATTTATCTATGAACTTATCATTTTCGTCGGTGACCTGGCGGTCTAGGTGTAAGGTGTCAGACTTCTGTGCTGGTGGCCAGGGTTCAATCCTCGGTCGCGGCAAAAATTTATCTGATTACCAAACCCTTCCTTCACCTCTGCCAAGACATCTTGTGAATGTGGGGAATGTCAGGCCTCCACCGTGGTTCGGATTCCACGTTAAACTGTAGGTCCTTCATTTCATCTCACAATCACCCTACCATTACACATTATCGTTAGTGCGTATAACCCGAACGGGTAGTAAGACGCGGTGCTAATAATAATAATAACTTATCATTTGTAAATGAAAATCCCCTATTTTACCACTGATAGATCTTTGTACTTGCCAGTAACCGATTCTGGGACCCTTTACTCAGTATAAATATTCGCTCATGACTGAGATCATTATTCTAATGAACCTCACTAAAAGTGGAATTTATTACAATATAATCTAATCTTAGTACAAACAGCATTAGATCAAATGTTTGAAAAAATATATACTATTTAGTTTGCTACAATATATTTTAAGCCGCGTACAAACAATAGTGGGCCAAGGACCTGAATATACGTGATTTGAACATTGATTGGCCATTGTTACACAACTTACTCTTATACATAAATACAACAAAGAATGAGTTCCAGGACATAAAAACATCGAAGTTTGAGCTTACATTATCCAGCCCGATAATTATATCTAACAATGTAGAAACATTGCGTGAACAATATCTGAAGAAAAAACCTTGAACTTCAAATTACATAGGCTTTGTTTCAGGATGTTCTTAGCCCAATTAAACGTATCAGCGTGAAAGTGCCTGAAACAATCAAATATAACCTTCAATGTCCACTTTGTTTAAGGTATTTTAAGGGCCCGTTTCATAAACATTGATAATTTATGTCTTGATCAGACATGAGATGTATGTTGATTTTCAATCAATAGCTTAAACCTTTACTTCCGTTGCACAAATATGCATTGGCAGTCATTGCCAATCAAATCTCTTATCAAACTAATCAACCAATTATATCCAATAATCTGGTTGAGTCTCTGATCATCATGTTTTGGTTATTTTAGCACCGCGTCTTACTGTCTTACTGCCAGTTTGGGTTATACGCTTGTGTACTAATGACGCTGATGGCTTTAAGGAGGGAGGTTTAATAGATATAAAGTGTACCCGCCTTTTCGTGGAGAGAGGGTAAAACCATTTAGGAAAAACCACCCTCATTACACCCTTCCCCGTCATCGGCAGTCTAGTCTACTGTGAGAGTAGCGCGTTAGACCGTGCGGCCCCCAAGGCGGATAGCTTCATGTTGTTTATAAACATAACCTATATTTTTTTAAAGCTTAATAAGTCTTTGAAACTATTATCTGAACTTGTAAATCTTATTTTAGTGACTAATAAAAGTCAATTGTGCAAATATTTAGTTTGAATGAGATTCATTTTTGTGGATAGATATTGAATTTCTTTTTTATAAATAAATACAATTTGAAATGACGTTTAGATTGAATACATGTTATTGTGTATATTCAATAGGATTACTAAAATTAATATAGGTCAAAATATTATTTTCTACAGGAACATTTTCTAGGTACCAATCAATTTATCGAAATAAATATATAATTAATATCAAGCCAACAATGCTACTACTAATAAATAATGCAAATATTAAAGCACTAGACATAATATTTATTACTACCCATTCGGGTTATACGCTGGGCGTAGTGTTAAATAAAGGTAAACCTTTTCCAATACCAATATTACAGATTGATTTTTTTCTTGTGTTTTTAATTATATTCTTTTAATTAGCATAATAAAGTGTGTTTTATATGTTAATATTTATGAAGGTATCGTTTGAGGGGCATTAGTGGGATTTACGATAAGATCTTTCTATGTGGGATTTACGTCCAACCGTAATAATATATCGGGATTTGTGGTTGCATCCCTGCATATCGTTTATATGTAGGTGGTGACCTGGCGGTCTAGGGGTAAGGTGTCAGACTTCTATGCTGGCGGCCGGGGTTCAATCCTCGATCCCGGCATAGATTTATCTGATTACCAAACCCTTCCTTCACCCCTGACAAGACATCTTGTGAATGTGGGGAATGCCAGGCCTCCACCGTAGTTCGGATTCCACGTTAAACTGTAGGTCCTTCATTTCATCTCACAATCACCCTACCATTACACATTAGCGTAAGTGCGTATAACCCGAACGGGTAGTAAGACGCGGTGCTAATAATAATATATGTAGGCCTAGAGAGTTTGTTTGGAAGTGGTGCTCCTCTGGCTTGAATGTTCTAGTCTTCCTTGTACTCGCGCGCAACGCCAAGCTCTTGGATTTTCCGCCATAAGCTCCTATGAAGTCACATTATAGAGTAAAGGTTTTGTTAGTTAGGTTAGATTAGGTCAGGTCAGGTAAGTGGAAAGAACGCATAGAAGTGAGGCATTTTGAATGTGAGTGCATTGCCACCATGTAATTTCAGGTTCCATTTCAATTCCAAAATTTAATTCCGCGTTGAAACGTGTTTTTTTTACAAATTCGAATGTGGTGGACGCAAATCCCACGGCATTATTTTTGGAAATCGTAAATCCCACTGATCGCAAATCCCACGGCCACATTCCCCACGTGGCCTCTATGAATGCTTGTTGTATATGGTTAAAGTTATCAATACTCTTTTTATATAGAGCATGCTTGTTTCACATCGAATCTGTTTTATTATTTTATAATTATATAATTTTTATTTCAATAAGAGTAGCAAAAATCCATTTTATTTGGAGTAGGCTGGGAATAATCATTTTATAATTTTTATTCACGTTGTGGTTTAAAAATAATCGAAACACTTGAATATTTTATTTTTCAATCAAGCTACATTATAATTTTAATCATGATTTGATTACCAGCTATAAATATATTCTAGCAAATAAAGAAAACTCACCTATAAACAAACATTATATATTAATTTAATGCTAGGATACAATCATCTTTTCTAAATAAAACACTTTACACAGTGTTGCCATGTTTGTTTTACTATATTCTTTGGTCATGTGTCATGTCTATAGTCGTTTAGACCCACTTAAGTGGCCGAATGGTCTAAGGCGTCACTCTCGTCTTAGATTAGCCTGCTGAAGACGGGGATTGGGGCTTGAATCATGGTCAAGTCAAATGAGGGCGATTTCTCCTAAATGGTTTCTCACTCTCCATCCATGCGGGTAGATTACATCTAAAAATCTTCCTTCCTAATCCCGACCATGTTAGAGAAACTATTATGTATGCCTATAATCTGAATAAGTAATAAAACGCGGTGAAGATATATACACACACACACACACATAAAGGGTGTTCGGAAACTCAATGCCCAGGCTGCACATATAGTTTGTTTGAACCAAAAGTAATACAAAATCCCTATACACTTACATCCGGCCAACTATGCCGATACAATTAAATTGTGTCCAAAATGTCGGCATACAACACCGGGAGAGCAAAGATGTTCAAGCATGCGTGTACAACAGGTTACATAGCGTTAGGCGCGCAGCCCTTCACACCTCGACATCTTAGTGAATAGCAGCAGAACATATCACAATTAATAGTAAACAACACCCCAGTCCATCTAGAAATGAGAATACGTTCTGAAGGTCATCGTTAACGGTCCTACATCACAGAAAGTGTTTGCCATTATTACATGTGCAGTTTTTCAGTTAGCTAGTCATCCAATCAGGTTTCTTATTTTGCAATTAGATGCATATTCTTCTAATTAATGCAGCAACACGGCACTCGTTTAAGGCAAAGTTGGATTTTTTTTAAATATTTCAGTTATGTCTCTTTTATTAATACATTTTATAATATAACCAACCTATATATAGCTTGTAATGATTTTATTAACTTATATAACTATGTTTAAAACAAATAAAACGAACAAAAGAAATGTCAACAAAACCAACCTTAATGTATACATTTAGGTCATGCTACAATCGATTTTTCCAAACACGTCACTTTTTACCATAGAGAAAAGCATACTCTCTCTATGCTATTTAGCATGCTGACTATGTTTATTTTACTTGATAATATGATCAAATCTATGGTCAGTTGATCTGAGGTTTTTATCCTTAGCTAAAGCTGTGGCAACCCGCATCTCTAGTCACATGATTTAACGCATCACTCACATGTTAGGCTGGATCACTGGGGAAGAGGAGATCGGAGTTTGAATCCCAGTTGGGTGTACTGAGGTTTTTTTACTAAACGGGCTTTCACTATCTTTCCGTGCAAATGTGGTCACATTTCTAAAACAGATATACCTTATTCATCCTTATTTCACTATCGTATTGATTGTATATGCGTAGAACCCAAACTGGTAGCCTACATAGGAGTGGTGGTAAAATAAACAAAAATATTTGTTTCGACCCAAACGTCTATTGCTCTATGATCATGCTGATTGGCAATCCTATGATTGAAGAATCAACATGATGTCTGTGCAACCAACCCTTAACTGTGTTGTAAAAACCATCATTTCTTGATCTTGTATCAAGTTATTTGCGATCCAGTGAGTGACTAATTCCTATAAAACTCTTCGTGATTATGGAACTCATAGGTTACGCCCAAGGTATCCATTGTTCAAACCCAGATATTCTTTCTTGTTTATGGAATAATCTCGATCTCGTTGTTTTTTTAGCGCCGCGTCTTACAACCTGTTCAGGTTTTACGCTTATATACTAATTACGCTAGTGGATTTAGGGATTAGGAAGGTTATATTCAAAGAAAGTTTACCCGTAGCTGTGTGGAGGAAGAGTGGAGAACCATCTTCAGTAAACCCGACCGAGATTCAAGGAATAAGCGGCCACTAAGGTGGGTTGGTTCTCGTTCACGATCAGGAATGTCCAAGAGTTATTTTATGCCTACACACATGACGCAGATCATTTTATGCATCAGCACGCCAGAGTTCATGCCCAGAGATATGTCAAGACATATGAAGGGTACAGGGGGAAATGGTGGATGTTACACTACATTCATTTTACAGGACAACCCGTTTTGTATTTCAAACCCCATAAATACTTCAGTAAATAATTCAATTATTAGTTTTAAATATTACAAAGACCTTTCTTGATTATAATTTAAAGTGCATTAGAAAGATCTCATGATTGTCTAACTGATGGCATTAAAAGTTCAATTTGGATTAAAATGGTTAGTAGGTTCGGGGATTATAGATTCATCCATTAGCGCCTAGTAAGATATATTTCGGTATTGTTAAAAGAGGTTAAGATTAATTCCGGTAAATTTATTTGAGCCTCCCCATTGTTCAAGGACTCATTACTGCTGAAATAATCCAGAGCTCATGAGTGCACAGTTGACTAGAATTTGTCCATGTTTAAAAAGGTCATACATAATTCCTTTTCGGAAGTTTGTTCATGGCTACACAGAAGATAAGATCTGTTTAGGAGGGCAAGGCGCATTCCCTGTGTTCTGTTTGTCTTTTTACAAGAATTCAGAGCTCTTTAATGGTCATGAAGGTCAGGGTTCACACCCAGAAGTTCATTCATACGGTGCCCACATATAGAAGCTTGCCGTTACTATGTTAATGCTCAAGAAAAAACAGTTCATTCGCGAATATGGGCGTGTATCTATGGAATGACAATAGTTATATTTATTGATTAAGGAAGCCATTGGTCATAATCAACGTTCATCCATGCCTGTACAGCTGTTCAAGGTTCATTCGTGCTTAAGAAAGACAGAATTTGTCTCCAAAGGTTCTTTTATGTCTACACTATTAATAAAAATTGGTCCATTCTCAATTAGGAAAGGGCTCAAGCACAAATATCTATTAATGTTCATAGCTCACTCATTAACAGGGATGTTAGATGTTCCAGTGTTATCTCTTTCTCATGCAAGCAAGGATTTATGCCTGTAGTTTCATTAATTCATCCACTCATACAATTTCCAGGGGTTCTTCATGCCCAAGAAAGACTTGTTTATCACCTAGAGCTCTCTTTGTTTTTAATAAAGCCAAGCCCTTATTTCTGAATGCATTATTTAGCACCTCGTGTGTTTTTTCTTTATAAAGTTAAATGGCAGTTAAAATATTCTAGATGGCTTTGAATATTCCTGGAAATACAACTTTAGGACTTATGCTGATAGTTTCGTACTTGCCTATATAGGTGTCCATAATTAAAGAGTGCTCAAGGAAGCCAGGATTCATGCCCTTGTATACTTTCATGCGTATGCAAGTTACGGAGATTGTTCATGCTAAGGAATCTAGGGCCCATGCCCAAAGATTTGTCATCAGTAGCTTCCCAAAGCTCGTTTGTGTCCCAGGGAGACAATTTATGTGTCTTTAGCTACAGTATTGTCTTACACAGTTGCCCTGAGATCATTCATGTTCAAGAAAGCCTGAATTCATTTTCCAGGAGTCATTGCTCCAAGGACCATGATCTCAGATTCATTAATGCCTATAAAAATGTGCAGAGTTTGTTCATTTTAAAGAAACCCAGGGTTCGTGCTCAAATATTCGTTATTGCTTATACAACAGATGATTAGAGCTAGCTCATATTCATAGAAGTTATATTTCAGGCACTAAGATCCATTAATACCTAGATAAACGAATGGGGTTGATTTCTAATCGAGGGGTTCAAGTATCAAATCCAAAAATTATTTTATACTTAATAAAGAAAGCAGTCCAAGGCTACCATGAAATATGTTAAATGTTTGTTCTCAGCGAACACTGACTAGTCAAACATTTTAAAACAAAATGGTTTTTGTTTGGTCATTGATCAGTCCTCTTTTTCCATTGGTTTCTTAAAGTAAACCACGAAAAATTCTTGAAAGAATAATACGTTTTATTAATTCATAATCAACAATTCCTATTTTATGTGAAATAATTCGTTTCTGCGCATGTGTCAACACTCCCTTCACCCAATTTAGTGACTGAATGGTCTAAGCCAAGGCATCATTCTTGTGTTAGACTGGCCAGCTGAACACGAGGAGATCGGGGCTCAAATCTGGGTCAGGCCTACTAAGAGATTTTTCTAAATAGTTTTCCACTCTCCTTCCAAGCAAATTCGGGTAGAATACCCCTAAAATGCTTCCTAACTCACCCCTATTATATTAGAGTAATAACCACTCATATGTGTAACTTGAACAGGCGGTGATAAAAAAAACTATAACACTATTTTCAATCTATCACATGCATCCCATTGGTTTCTTGTGCTCAAATAGCATTCTAAAGTGCTTGAATGTTTATTGCTAGTGAATTTTGTTCTTGATGGAATAGGATGCCAATAATCTTATTATATTGATTAAATCCAAACCAATTGATATACAGAGGGGAAAGGGGTGTCTTTGAGGGTTCAAACCCTTCTAAAAATAATGATAATATTATAATATTATATTCTTCCTCAATGCTAGTGAATTATTAAAGTCTTACAGATTTCTTAGCACCTACAACCCCAACTATGTTTAAATAACGTTAAATTGATTGATGAGGGATTTAATTTTAACAACTTTTATTTAATCTCCTGTTCAGAAACTTTATTATGAGCCCCTAGAAGTAGGACACCCCCAAAATTAAATTTGTGGTTACATACCTGAGCTAAACCACCTGTGAGTGGCTATATTCTAAGGAATACCATTCTAGAGAAGTAATAGATAAGATTTGGATGAAATAGCTAGGGAAACTACGTGCTGGGCCAAGGAATTGTTCTACTTTGAAGTAATAAAAAATGTATCTGAAAGCAGAAAAGGCACCAGGTCAAAACGGAATTATTGTACACTAAATCGTTTGGAACATAATATGATTTTTTTGGAAACCAGGTTTTTTTGTTTAGTAATTTTTCAACTAATCAGTGTGTTACCATTCTAACACATACCTTCAGGGTTCATTCTCAACAAATTGGGGCTTATGCTCAGAAGGTCCCTCCCTACCCTACAATCGTTCATGTTACCTGAAGGATCTAAAGCTGAAATACATTAGCCCATATGGATGAAGCGTGCCCAGTTATATAACGATATGTCACGTCTTTCAGAAGGAACATTTTGCCTTAAGGGCCCTCTTGATAAATTATCAAGCAGAGATCCTGGGGAAGTATGTTTAAAGGACATTCACCTGAAAGAATACGTGGACCATCTCTGTCCCCAAATCTACACCGTTGGTCAGAATCCTGTCCTGTCATGGTCTTACAACAAATAGCAGAGACCATGATGATGTTCTCGTATGATCTTATAAAGTGTACGCGAAAGCGAGAGAGGAATGGGAGTTAATCAACTCTCATACCTTTCATGAAGATGACATCACAATACCATCTAAACAGGACCCTTCTGTAAGGAGAGCAGGTCTAACGATGAAGTCCTCAAAACGGGATACCAAATGGCTCCTCCTTGATCAGAATAGGTATGGGAGGAGGATAAATGGTCCTTAATGTTTAGAAATTACCTCGTATATGTCCATATTATTCTCAGTATCCTCCCCCAGCCCATTGCCTTGCATCACTAGTCAACGATATTCTTTTCGTTCAGAAGTTTGTATGTGGTGATAAGCACCTTAACCATTCCCACTCCTCCTCCTGATCTCCTACATGGTATGATATCACTATTGAGCAAGCGCGTGACTCGACTCTTTCCGAACAATTAGCCCATACGTAATTCCACTTCCATGGAAATGTCTCCAAATGGCCTTTCCAGCTTTTAATATTACTTTTATTTACATTTTGAGAAATATAACCATACAAATGACTACCAGTAATTACAATCAAATCCAAGTATTTTTAAACTAGCAAGTTTTAAATTGATAATTAAATCATGCTTGGGCCTATAGCATGTAGTGATAGTTGTACACATGGTAGCTAGATTCACCTACAGAAATATCGGGGATAGCCGCACGGATTTTTAATGAGTTGGGACTCTGTGGGGCGGGGTTCGCTCTCCCATCAGATGCGTTGGAGGTGGTACCAACCATAATGTAATTTATACTCCTCTATCCAGTTGAGAAAGCTTTTGTATTTTCTGGACATTTAATTTCTTCATACGATTTCCTTAATTAAGCTAACTTGAAGCCCCGAATACCAATTCTGGCAATAGGGCACAGTAATAATCACAAAAGGTGACAGTAAGCTAATAGCTACTTTTCATTTAAAAAAAAAATTCCAGGAGAAAGCAAAAAGCTATTTTATCAGCCATTATTATTTTTTACTTAAAATTATTTATCTCATTGTAAGCCTGCTTAGAATATATTCAAGCAATGCTCACTATATTTTTTATTTAGCGATAACTTTATTATCTGATGTGTACTTGTTTTTTAAACAATCAAACTTTGTTTTCAGTACTACGACTTACTATTTGTTCATGTTATTATCTTGGTCAAAAATAAATGTATAACTTAATAAGACGTTAAAAAAATGTAAATTCGAGTCTTTCACTTTAAGCTTCTTCATTTACCTAAGACTGCAAGGAGATTATTATAGTTTTCATCAAACTAGATCTGAATCGCCAAGGACAAACATTTCAAACGTACCCTTTGCCTATCTCAATGAAATCGACAGCCCCAATCCCATCACTTTTACTCTACTTCCCCCTCCCTTCCCCCCTGCCCAGCCATTTCCTGGCACAGCCACAACACGAGCAGAGGAGGAAGGGAGGAAATTGATTCTTACTACCCTCATCACCATAAATGTGTTTTGTTTTTCCCTCCTGTTAACTGATTTTTTTTATATTAACAAACGACTTTTTGCTTAAAGGTTTGGTGCATATTTTGTTTTAAAAAATGATTGTTGGCTTCGTATAGCCATCTACTTGATGTTCTCCCCATGGGCCGTCAGCCAAAATCATTAATATAAGTTCGCTCCCTGAAAACAAGGGCAGGGAATGTTATAACGGGTTGGTTAAGTTTTTGTGGTTTCTTAATCTGATAAATTAATAATCAAGGCTACCATAGTGTTTTCTTTAATTTGATCGTCTTGAGTTAATTTTTAATATGGACACAGTTTGATGTTTTAGTCAAGATTACACTTTAGAGTAATTTTAAGACAGTTATTAATTTTAAATACTTTTGTACTCTTCGAGTGACCAGAATTTGGTTATAAATCTAACATATTTAGGGTCTTTTCACAATATTTTCGAATATATTATAGTTTTAATATTAAATGATGAAGTTAAACATTTGGTTGTAAAATGTATGAATATATTCTTTATTTACTTTATAAAATCAATACAGTGGAAAAACTATCAAGTATATTTATTTTGAACTATGTTCTGTTCATCCAGAATACACTAGTTTTCCAACAACAAAAAGTGAACGCTGCATAACGCACAACTTGAACTATCAGTAGTATATCGCAGGAGAACTTCTCTCGAGTATGCGTTTGTGTTCATAATCTTGAATATTATGCCACAACATCAGACATTAATTTTCCTGAACAGTTGATTAATTTTCTTACTTAGCACAAATTATTTTATTTTGATAATGTAAGGTAGAATTGATTTAGACGCTTAAAGAAATTATTTCATATAATGTAACAGTTAAATATTTTTGTGTTAAGTTTTAAATAAATGTAATATTTTAATCTAGGCATGGTATCATATTCAGAGTTTGACAATCTTCATAAATAACAATATCAGTATAAAAACAGAATATATGTATTCTATTTCGGCAGCGAAATTGTTGATAAGACAATATTTTAGTGGGACTTTTGAATTAATTATTCTTGCTATTTATTTACTTTTTGATATAATTGCTTTACACGCCAATATGAAAGTATTAGGACGGTAGTCTATTATTTTTATTACATAGATTTTTTTTATTTTGGAGCTATGAAAAGGTATATTTATAAGTTATTTTAAATCAAATTCTGCAGCAAGAGCTAGGCGCATGGTCCTTTAAATTGGGTAAGCTGCTTATAATAACAGTTTATAAAAAAAAACTTGTAATTTTCTCTGAGCTAGAATAATTCTATAGATACAAAATATCAGTTTCAGGTTTTTCTGAGTATACACTTATAGCTTTGCTATACATGGCACGACATTTATAAGTGCCATACAATTATGATTCATTAAATCTTATTCGAAAATAGGTAAAATTTACAATTAAGTTTTAAGTTTTTGAATAAAAATAATTTTATTCTTTTGATAGTAAAAATTGACCTAATTCTGTTAACTATATATTATCTCCAAAAACCAAAGGCATACAAAGAAAAGCTGAATCACATTTGGACACACATAATGTCTTCACGACTATTCCATTATTATTTTAGTATTAGGAAGGAGTGCGGAAGTCAACGGTAAACGACCGAACTTTCTGAACTTCCCTAGTGAATATGCTTTCTACCAGATGGTGCAGGCAGCACTAGCCAGCTGAAGGGCTGAGTTCATGCCCAGCTCCAGATGAATGGAAAGCGCATCCAACCAACCTTTGTGTTGAATACCCGTTATCATAATTGATAGGAAGCAATATTAGTTGATAAATGCCACGGTTTGCTTCCCTTGGCTCCAGGTTACCAATGAATCATTTTCCTAGACCTGCTAAGGAACACATAATATTGAGCACAGTACCTCCATTAAGTACCAAACTAGTCCCTCGGTGACACGTGCATCCTCTTCTGGTTTTGAAGCTATACATTCTCTTTCATACAAATATTTGATAGAGATTATTTTATTTTTAATTTGCTAAGCACAGACACACTGCATGCAAACTCGCGTCTTTAATCAAGTGAAGTATTTCAACTAAAAATCTGTAACTTTGAGAACTGGTATACTAGTGACACTAAATTATGATTGTTTGTTTACACTAAACATAGATTTGTATTGAAACTATGATAATCTGACACCGGTTTAAAAATATATTTTAAATTAGAAATTATTGATAACATTATTTGATTCAGCTAAGATTGAAAAGTTACACATATGCTATGTTATATTTCCCTTTCCCCAGTGTGTCACACGCATGCTCTGTTATTTCCCTTTCACCAGTTGTGTCACACGGATGCTCTGTTATTTCCCTTTCACCAGTGTGTCACACGGATGCTCTGTTATTTCCCTTTCCCCAGTGTGTCACACGGATGCTCTGTTACTTCCCTTTCCCCAGTGTGTCACACGCATGCTCTGTTATTTCCCTTTCACCAGTGTGTCACACGCATACTCTGTTATTTCCCTTTCACAAGTTTTTCATATGCATCGGCAATGCGTGACAATGCGTCAAACTCTTTTACTCTTAATTGCTTGAGGCGCATCTGTCAAGTTTCGAATCCTGGCCGGGTGTACTGAGGGTGTTTTTTCCAGTCTCCCTACACGCAAATGTTGGTGTACCACCTCTAGATTCTAGCTGCCTCCTCCATACATAAGTAGTTCATATTTGCACATAGCCAGGATAGGCACTATTCATTTAGGATACCAACACATTGAAATTCAAGGAACATTTTATTATCATCATTATTATTTTAGTATTAATACTATAGGCCTAAACAACCCTAGTTTAACAAAAGTCTTGTCCGACGCTCTAGCTCAGTCGGTAGCTTGTCTCTCTACCAAGCTAAAGGTCCTGGGCTCGGTTCTCGGCATGGATGAATTATCAACGGTGAAATGTGATTTTCACCTTTAACAGTAATCAATTAATGGCCTGAGGGCTGTATGCTGTATCTGGTATGGATTTAAGTTGGTTCATAAGTCATGTTCTGATATAATCAACCAGTTCAGAAAGTTCACGTTAGATACCTCAAATAAATGAAAAAGAAAAACTAAAGTCTAAAATAAAAATGTACATACATGTTATTCACCTCTGATATTGAATTTTCCCCTTATGATCTGAACCCCCCCTTTTTCTATTTCACTTTAATAAATTAAATGCACATCAAGCTGAGGGTAGACAGGGTAAACGTTTGGTCGAGACACGTGGGTTCAAAACAACTTCCCCTTTCATATTTTCTACCCTTCTCGTCCTGTGATCCTTCCAGACCAAGCGCCACGAGCCCAAACAAGTCTTCAAAAAGCGGCTGACATTACCCCGTCTACGCTACATTTGCCAAACTAAGAAGTTGATATTATCATTATAGGTATTTTATATGTTTTTAATCAAATTATGTAGCTTATTAATTGTATGGCTTGCAAACTTACTTTACCCAATGATTTGTAAATATATACAGTGATGGCTTGGATTTATAGAACAATATACATTTTTATAATTTTGAAGAAATATAAACAAATCTAAAAATCAATAAACGAACAGCTAGAGAATCCCAAGTTTATCGAACAAAACAAATCCTGAAATGTATAATTAGATTCAGATATGTACAACCCACTTAGGTGGTCAAATGTTCTAGGGCGTCACTCTCGCAATAGACTGGACTGCCAATGACGGGGGCATTGGGGTCCGAATCTCAGTAGGGTGTACTGAGGGTACTTTTACTAAATTGTTCTTCACTCTATCCACGCAAATAATGACACACTTCCTCTAAATTAAACACTACTCCTGTCTTGCATATAATCTTAGTAATTGACTATAAATACCCGATTAGGTCGTGATATGCGGTGACAAGGGAAAAAAAGCAGTTTAAGGCGGGAGGGTAGGACACACGAGCTAATAGCAGTATTTTTTGCCATTTTTGTACCAAAACATTTTGTTGGTCAAAAGAAATCCAATATTTCTCCAGTAGAAAACATTATTATTATTATTATTATTATTAATATTATTATTATTATTTAGCACCGCGTCTTACTACCCGTTCGGGTTATACGCTTTAAGTACTAATTACGTTATTGGATTGGGAATTGGGAAGGTTGAATTAGAGGAAGGTGAACCCGAATTTGCGGGGAGGAAGAGTGGAAAACCATTTAGGAAAAAACCACCCCCAGTTCACCCGACCGAGATTCGAACCTCGATCTCCCCGTCCTCGGCGGTCGAGCTCAACACGACTAACGCTAGAAATTATTTATTTTCTTCACATTTTCTTCACTTCAACAGTTGTCGATTATCTTGTCAAGGGTGTCCTGGAGCTTAATCTCCACTTTTTCTCTTCATTTAAAAAATATATCATCTAGTGCAACCGGCCCCACCTCTGGCTGCGAGTCTAGGGGTTCCGGATTCGATTCACGGCTGGTATCGTAGATATTTTTCCCATGACGGAAATAATCCCAACGGTCACCAGGGTATGGTCGATTAGGTTAAGACTATTCCCTGCTCCACACGTTCATAATAACAATCATCACATCATCTCGTTGCGGGTAGGACGTGTAGACAGCCCCCATAGGTGTACCCTGGGCAACGCTCTGTGCCACAAGAGTGGCTAATAATCTATATACAGGCGACAGAACCTACGTTAAGAAAATATTATGCTCATGTCATTCATTAACTCTTGATATTAACATGTTCAAAAAATGAAACTATATGTTTGTACTTTGGAAATATTTTGCTAATTTTGGGCCAAAAAAAATTTTGCCATAAAAAATCGCTAAAACACTGACTGCTCTTAGCTCATGCTCCCTACACTCTCACCTTAATTTTTAATAATGAGGAGTTTGTTAGAATTCAATAAACTACTTTCTTGTTCGACAACCTTAAGTAATAATTTATAAACTGACTTTCAAAAAAAGAATAAAATGTATTCGCCGTACCAAAACCATGCAAAGTAATGAAATAGTCTTGGAAAATAATCGAATTTAAAATAATAATAATAATAATAATAAAGCATCTTAGTACTTATCCAAATACTTCAAAAATGACATTAAATAAAATATAAACCTTTTAATTTACTTACACAACTGTTTAGAGAAAGCCAACCACTAGCAAATATAATTTTCCCCTTTTCGTGAAACTACCAGAGAAACTAAGATAAATCAGACTTCATAGTAATAATGTGACTAACCCACAATGGTGGTGCGGAGAAAGAGGGCTCACTACCATCTAACATGGTAGTCTGTTTAGAATCCCGACTGAGTGTTGGTCTAATGGGGTATTTTTTATATATGTTTATTACTTTCCCTCCTCTTATATGGGGTACTTTTCTTACAAATTATATTTTCTTTGTCCCTATCCCACTAGTGTATATTTATGCATGCAGCCCAGATGGGAAATGTAAGATGAAGTTAATAGAAAAAATAAATGGTACAACACCATTGCACAAACTTTCCCATATTGTATATTATGGCTCCAAAGAAAATTTTCAAAAAAAAAAGTTTTTATTAAAGTATCCTTAAATAGGTTTTACTCATAAAACAAACCCATTATCTTGTAAATAACATTAATCGCTCTTTATATATACATTTTAAACCAAATTGTTTAGATATATTTAAGAAAGTTCAATTTAAAAAAATATATTGTTTGCAAATTGTTTCTTATTTGTAAAAATAAAAACTTATGCTTATTTATCATCAAAAACTATTCATATATTTTAATTTTGGATTGGATCTTCAAGGTTACTTTCCAAATATTCAAATTTTCTATAATTTGTTTTAAGTAAACTACATTTAAATTAATTTATTTTAGATGAATAAAGATACATTACTATATATATGTCTCCCGATAACAATTTTGAAAAAATTCGCTACAGCAGCTTTTTTAAATATTCAAATTTAAAAAAATTGGCTTTCATCAATAAACTACTCATAGCCAAATTTTCATGTCCATGTAATAAAATTGCAGAAATAACAGTATTTTGACAAAAATAGCTAAAATTATTTTCATACGGGTCTGACCACATCGTGGCAATGTCGATTGGCCACCACGTGCCTTTTCCATCTTACACACTCTCATTACTCCTTTTACCCTTGCACTCACAATTTTAGAATATTTACATAATTTACAATTGTGCACATAAAAAGGACATAAACATTAGGAACTATTTGGATCATTATCCTCCTTATATCAAGTTTCGACCCTGATCAGCGCTAGCCGTGGTTGTGAAAGATAATAAATCTACAATTAACCAAATTGTGGCCATTCCAAAGTTAGATATATTACAGAAATTACTTAAAAGTTGAAGTTTTATTTTCAAGTTTTTTATCATAATAAGAAACAAGAAAATAAAACTATGATCTGAACAAAATTAGGCATAAAATATGATTATTTGTATGAATAGATATTTAAACTAACAAATATATTAATCATGGGGCCTTTAATATTTTCATTAGAAAATTCTATTAAATACGGTTACTATTGACCTAATCTTAGGGGTCTTAGTAGAGAGTGTAGCTAGCTTACAGAAAATTCCCCTAAATTCTAATGGCAATATAATGGGTAAAACTACTTCTAGCACAATTTGTCGGGATATGAACTAACCTCCCCATCTAAGGTAACTCGGTGAAAACAAATTTAAACACACATCATCGGTGCAGTTTTACTTTACGCAACACAAACATATTATTTTTTATAAATATTAGGTGAAATAAGGCTATACAAACATTCAACACAAATAAAATATGTGATCACACACGTTGTTAATTGGTAATGTGTTATTACTGATATATTCTATTTGTTATCAGTAGCCTACATTGGGCTTGTATATCTTTACCAAAATAATTTAAATAATTTTTAAATTATATTTAAAAAAATTATGAGCCTCTTAAACTTTTAAACTAACGTCAACACGAATTATGCGAATCATAAAGGAATTATGTTAAACAGGTTATCAAACATAAAACTGCATTCAAACTAGGTTAACTTACTTGGAAAGTGTTGAGAAGAATTGTAATTGTCATTCAATAGTTTATTCCTTAGGTTGAAAAAAATCTGTTTTGAGATTTGTATTACAAGTCGGGTGACCTGGCGGTCTAGGGGTAAGGTGTCAGACTTCTGTGCTGGCAGCCGGGGTTCAATCCTCGGTCCCGGCACAGATTTATCTTCTTAACTATACCCAAATATTGTTTTAATCACAGCTATAGTTATTAAGTGTTTGGTATAAAAATATCTACTAAAGTAAAGAAAAAAGGTTCTGATTATGTAGTTTGGATAGGTTTGAAACTAAAATTATGATCACTATCATCAAAAAATGAATACAATAATAATATAAAAATAAGATTTAACAGAAATTTGATTCAAATATGTGTTAAACAAATTTGGACATTGATATATTTCATAATATTCTGGTCACTTTGATTACGTAATGTACTAGATCGAACTTTGACGTAGTTTGCTATAGCATTCTTGTTTTATTGGTGAACATCCAGCTGTCATAACTATGAAAGTTCCTTCGTGTACAATCCCAAGCTAACCATGGCAACCACAAACCAGCTATAGCAATTAACAAATAGAAGATCCTAGAAATAAAATAGTACCTAGTCTACAATCTGAGTGTACAGATGAGAGCAGTCACAGGGCGGCCGTCGCACTCCAATGACAATGCAAACTTTACCAAAGCACGATCATAGAAACATGTTTGAAAAAATAGCATCACATTTCACCAACGAGCATAAATTAAATAATAGACTCTCTTACAGAAACATATTAAGTATGGAGTATCATTGTTATCCAAAGATAATCATGGTCACCAAGTTGTGTCGCCTGAATTGGTTTATTTTAATTGTTATGTCGCTCCTAGATATGCGATAATAGCTATGTATTTGTAAATCTTATGTATCCACCCCTCTCATTTCCCAGCAGTAAATTTTCGAATTCCAAACTTTCTAACTTTTATGGTTATGTGGAATGGTCCTTTTATCAAATTGGCAAATTTAAATTTTCTTTCATGCTTAAAAGTATATTTTCTTTGGAAAGATGGTAATTTACTCTCATTTCCAAACCACTCTGTCTCCCTCCCCCTCCTTAGCTTCCACAATTCCAATTTGAAATTTTAAGACTTATTTGGTTATCTTATATGATGGTTTACGTGGCTACCAAATGTCAACCTAACCACTTCGTAAAGAATGTTCTATTTTGGTTGTATACGTTTTAAGCGCTACCGTTTCTTGGGCTTCAATTTTGAAATTCCATTTGTTCAAGAGTGTAGGAAACGTGAAAAAATTCCAATGTTTTTGCAGGTTTTTTTATCAAAATATTTTTTTGGCCAAAATAAATAAATATAGCTCCAGTAGAAATATATAGCTTAATTTCCTTCACTTGGTGATATCAACAGTTGTTGAATATCTGTCATGAGCATAGCAGATTTAGATGAGAAACTTTTTTAATGAATTAACGTGAACAATGTATCCCTGTCTAGCGACTAAAGCCTATTTTATTATTAAATTTCAAGCTTTTATATTTACATAAATTGCATTTAAATAGCTTTGTAAATATTTTGAGGGGACTATCCCCTTTCTATTTTCCCAGCCTTCATTTTTAAATTTAATAATTCAGGCCTTGATACTTTTTGAGTTGGTCTTTAAGCCCACCTGACTTATGTCATTCATCTAACACTTTGAGAAGTAGTTTAGTCTTTTAGTTTAAAAATTTTGAGACCCTCTATATCACCAGCTTCCTTAGAAATAACTAATATTTAAAATGTATTTATTGTTATTTGAAGTTATACCTCTACATTCTTGACAAACTTAAACTTTCTACTTCCTACTTGTACACCTCTATCCCCTCCCCCCTCTCCTTCCCTATTTCCTGGAGTCTCATTTTGAAATTTAAAATGTTCAGACTTTATAGTTAATTTGGGGGGGGTCCCCATCTCTGATGAATTCCAGTTTTATAACACACACAAAAGTAGTTTATCCACGGGTTTTGAAAATTTTAGCCTCCCCCTCCCCATTTCTATAACTCCCACTTTAAAATCTCAAAATTAAGACTTATTTGGTTATCTATATTCCATTCACGGTAGGAATTACTCTCTGAAAGGTTTTTTTTCCTATCAATATCCTACTATATAGTAGATTTATGGTAGGGGAAAAGGCCTTTCAGGAGTCATTTCCTACGGTGAATGGAATATACTTCTACCAGCATGCAAACTTTCGACTTTCTACCATACTTTTTTTTTATAAACTCCCCCTTTTTTCCTGGACTCACATTATAAACTTTTAATTTTTTGGACCTATTTGGAGTTGTCCTCCTAAACGAGTGTCAAATTTAAATTCACTAGCACACACAAAAGGTTTTTATTCTATTTATATCCCCTTCCCTATGTCCCGGGGTCCCACTTATTAAACAAAAATGTTCATACTTTTATAATTATTTAAAGTGGTCCCATTTGTTGTTTGCACAATTTAAATCTTCTATCACCCTGTAAAGTATGTATTTATATTAGTTTTGGTAGTCTTGAACACACTTTTTACCAAAGCACCTCGGGAACCATCGTGTGGTTGCTATAAATAAATTAATTTCATATTAGTATTCTGCAACCCCCATATATCAAATTTCATCTTGATTTGAGGACATAGAATTTACTGCCCCTTTTTCCTCCTTTACACTGGCTTAGGTGATTAAATTTGAAAAACCCTAAACATTTCTAACCCAATTCTATAAAGAAACATTCATTTTAACATTACATTTCGGGGGCGGGGGGGATTCCACCAGCCTCCCCTGGATACGTGCCTGTTTTAAGGCATTAATGTTAAATTACCTAATACTATCGATATTTTACAAATACATAAATGTTTCCAACAGACATTTGCCATAATGAGAAGATAATGTAGACAACGAACTTTCTATCCTCTTTGCTTGTTTGGTTTGGTGTGCACACATTCCTGGTGGGACTGCAACTAAGATGAAGAGGGCTATTTTGGGAGGGGGCAACTATTGCTTCCGAAGCAGATGTTCGTAGATCAATGTTAGATTAATCAGAGCAAATATTCATCAGAATGCAAGATATTTTTAAGTCATGTTTTGAAAATTTGAATTAATTCTTTTAGAATTTTTGTCATTTTAGGCCTATAGGTAATTTTTTGATCATTTTAAAGTAATCAAAATCCGGACCTTGTTCATAGACGTTCAGTGACACTTGACGTACCCAAGTTAGTGAAACACTACTCTAGATTGACACCCTAATAAGCAAGTAGTCAGCAGCAGAGCAAGACGTGTTCCTGGGCTGTCCAGTGTGGTAGGCGGACCAGTATTACCAGACCGCTATGGTTGAGTGGATAGAGCAACAAACCCCCTACAGTTACCATGACAACCTTCGATACTAAGGGGGAGGGGGGTACTGGGTTTATCCTGGTTAATTAATGGAAACGCTGGAACTTAAGTTGCCAGTACGGCTAGGCCTAATTATAACCCTGAGGTATTAGTTGAGCGGTAAGCACTCCTGTACGGACTTTTTTCTCTTTGTGTTTATATTCTAGTCTCGGGAGTCAACCAATCTCCTAGTTGACGAATGACAAGTCGTTCAGCTCGAATGAGGGATTGTCTCACGTCCATGGTCCTAATATCGACTATATCGGTGATTTTCAACACGGGGGTCGCGGCATTAATCCGGAAGTGTCGCAAGTTTTGTAAAGACTTTACCTTATACTGTCTTTACTCTTTTACGAGATTTTGATGACTATAGTAAAGATCAAAATTCAAATAGAAACAGAATATTTTGGTTATCTTACTCCGACTGCATGTTTGCCGACACAGTTAACTGCAGCAGCCTCATATTTGGGTGAGTAGCATTGCAGGCTCTCGCTTTGTTCAAATGCAGAATACTCGCCAAGTTCTTCATTCTCTTCTGTGAGCTCTTGTTCGCCTTTGTATAAAGTCCGAGTGTTAGCGAAGCTGAATCAACCTGCTTGCCTGAATGGTTAACCACTGATCGTGCATAGTGTGTGTTTATCTGGCAAACTTATGCATTGTTGTTTTGATAGTTTTCATTTTTGTGTGTTTACCTATATTATTCCCGTCTTTGTTCACGAAAGTGCATGTAAATTAAATCATAATTAATACTGGCATGGATAAATTTCTAAAAAAAAATATCTGTTACATGCAGCATGGGAGAACCCTATAAAAAGTAAAACTAAGAAAGTATTTTGAAGAATTATTGTCGTTTTGGGTTCATTCTTGTTGAAAAATATGGTGAGGAGAGACCCTTGTGCTTCTTGCGTTTATCTGTTTTACCGAAACTTTGAATTGTCAACATTTTCAATACAGGTCGACGAAGCCACTGCCTCATTGAAGTATGCCCATCTTATAGCTTATGTTCGGTACATCAATAACAGATCTGTCAAAAAGGACACATTATTCTGCAAGCCAATTCCGGGAATAGCCAACGAAGAGGGACTTTTTCAAGATTCTAGATGATTTTTTGCCAGCAAGTGAGATGAAGTGGGGTAAATTGTGTTGGGATGTGCAGTGATGGTGCTCCTGTCATGTCTGGAGAAAGTAGTGGTTTACAAGATCTAGTGAAAGGAAAGACTCCCAATGACATTTTTACTCACTGTATGATCCACAAGGAGTCTCTTGCATCTAGAAATATGAGTACAGAACTAAGTGTTGTCTTTAGTTCCGTCATTAAAATAGTGAACTTTATTAAGACCAGACCAATTTAATCACGTTGGTTTGCTGCTTTATGAGAGGGAACAGGGGTCAAACACAGTGTTCTCTTATATTACTCTGATGCACACTGGTTGTCACGCAAGGGTATTTGAACTGAGGGATGAAATTAATCTCTTATCTCAAAGACAGTGACTATCCCGGGAATAATAATGAGTTTCTTGTGTAAACTAACGTATCTTGCTGATGTATTTCAAAGACTTAATATTTTAACCACGTCAATGCAGGGGCTTGGATCGAACATTTCCACTTCAGGTGACAAGGTGAACGCTTTTATTGAGAAACTGGATATATATGGCTGACTAAAGTTGAAGAGGATTTTCTTTACATGTTCCCAAGACTAAACGAAACTTTTGAAGAACATGACAATGTGCGGCATGGCATGCCTTTAAAACCATTTTTATCACTGACCACCTTAAATTGCTAAAATTATGAATTCAAATTTTTGTTTAAGAAACCCGCTGATGATGTCAGTCAAAATGATTGTGTGAAAAATCCTTTTTCTGTGGAAGCAAGAAAGAGGTTGCTAATCAGTGAAAAGATAAACTGATAGACCTGCCCTCGGATCCCAGAGTGGAACACAATTTTAAAACATGTGAGATCACGCAGTTTTGGCTTCAGGCTGAAAGTGAGTACCCAGAAATGAGTGCTAAAGCTGTAGCATGTCTCTTGCCGTTTTCCACGTCTCTGCGAAACCGGATGTTCTCCTGTGGCTGCCATTAAAACTAAATATTAGAATTTACTTAACGTAAAGATGGATCGCAGATTGGCTATTTCTTCACTAGTGCCAAGGTTTAAAAAACTTTATGCATCAATACAGGTTCAAAAAAAACACTAAATGTGCAGCTGATGTTGAGTTTCTTTTGACATTGTTTATGATATCTATACACCTTGTTTTTTTAAATTGTTTGTTTAAAGTGATTGATTCATTTGATAATTGTTATGTAATCATTTTATATCAATTAAAAACATAGGATCTAAACGCAAGGGGTCGCAACGATCTCAGAGGCAAGAGATTTGGGTTGCACTTCGTAAAAGGTTGGAAACCACTAGACTAAATATATGGCCCTTAGCCTGCAAGGGCTTTTGCCTATCTACACCGGAGCAGAGGGCTTGCTTCAGACACAACTCTGGTTGCAAGAGGTGTTGCCTATCTATACCGGAGCAGAGGGCTTTCTTCAGACACAACTCTGGTTGCCAGATGTCTTGCCTATCTACACCGGAGCAGAGTGTTTGCTTCAGACACAACTCTGGTTGCAAGAGGTCTCACCTATCTACACTAGAGCAGAGGGCTTGCTTCAGACACAACTCTGGTTGCAAGAGGTCTTGCCTATCTATACCGGAGCAGAGGGCTTGCTTCAGACAACTCTGGTTGCAAGAGGTCTTGCATATCTACACTGGAGCAGAGTGCTTGCTTCAGACACAACTCTGGTTGCAAGAGGTCTTGCCTATCTACACTGGAGCAGAGGGCTTGCTTCAGACAGAACTCTGCCTGCAAGGGGTGTTGCCTATCTACACTGGAGCAGAAGGTTTTCTTCAGACACAACTCTGGTTGCAAGAGGTGTTGCCTATCTACACTGGAGCAGAGGGCTTGCTTCAGACAGAACTCTGCCTGCAAGAGGTGTTGCCTATCTACACTGGAGCAGAGGGCTTGCTTCAGACACAACTCTGGTTGCAAGAGGTGTTGCCTATCTACACTGGAGTAGAGGGCTTGCTTCAGACAGAACTCTGCCTGCAAGGGGTGTTGCCTATCTACGCTGGAGCAGAGGGCTTGCTTCAGACACAACTCTGGTTGCAAGAGGTGTTGCCTATCTACACTGGCGCACGCGTTGCTTCCGCCCGAGCTCCCTCACCCCCTTCTCACCGGGGTTGACCTAGTTGGACAACTCGACACTGGGGTGCGCGCTGAAGCGGACCGGAAGTACTGGACCGGAAATTTAGCAGCGTGCTATCAGCACGCTCGCTGATAACGAGGGTAGCAGATCCTGATCCGTTTTATCGTCGCTCGACTACTTTCAACAGCGAGGGTAGGTGAGCGGTCAGCACGCCTGGAGGCTTTGACCCTTAAGGTGTGGCCGAAGTCAGCGCAAGTATTTTTACAGTTTTTTTTATAGAGTTGAATTCGTTTGGCAAAATAAATAAAATTTCTCTAGCAGCAACATGGAGTTTATTTTTCTGCACGCGCTTATATCACCAGATCTTGAACATTCGTCAAGGTTGTCCTTGAATTTTGTCAAAACTTTTTAAATACAAATATAACTTTTTGACAAAATTCCATGACACCCTTGACGAATATTCATGATCTGTTGATAATAGCATGCGCAGAAAACTAAACTCTATGTTGCTACTGGGGAAATATTTTATTTATTTTGGCCAAAGAATTTTAATGCTATAAAAACTGTAAAATTACTCGCGCTCCCTTCTTCGCACCTTAAGAACGAGCTTTACAGTTGAAGGGGCAACCCGCAACCCGCATTTCACCAATTCACCCTAAGGTTATTCTTATTCTGATGATATCTCAACTATCATGAGTGATAGTAAAATATTTACTGTGCCAAATTTAAGGTGTCAATATCCCTAACGATTATGCCAAACCCAAAATTTAATAAAACCGTGGAATAATTAGATAAAAAAATTATATGGAAATTAATAAATGTGTTTGAGCATCAAACTATTAATTGAGAAGAAAATTTAATTTTGTAACTTTGCATTAATAATAGCAAATAGTTAACGCTTGCGACATTATGATTATAATTGGGTTTTTGTATATGAAAAAACTGAATAAACACCTCCCCCTCAAAAAACACTATTTCCATGGATTTTATATTTAATATTCCAATAGAGATAGGGCACTTTACCTCCATTCTATTCTTGTCAAACCCCCATTAAGTACGCCTGGTTGGATACGGAAGGGTTGAAGGGGGAGGACTCGGTTATCTCTAAATGATCTTTTAAAGGCCAGTATACATTAGGCTAGCCGAGCCTGTAATGTAACATATCAGTGGCGGCTCGTAGCTAAAATTAGCGGGTGTTCTGCTAACACGGGAAGCAAAACAGTGCATTTTCTTTACTTCATAGCCGCAAAGCCAACTTTTTCGTCTGTATTATTCAGAATTAATTCTCTAATTCTACACTCTTCTACACTTTATCACATTCAAGAATATGGTACACGGTTTTTAATCACAACACACGCTGAGTAAAAACAAACTTCCTTCCACCATCACGCCAGAGCCAGCACTGCGAGAGCAACAGTGCTCTCTCTACCTGGCAGTCTCACCTTACTCCCCACCCCCTCCTATGTGCGCATGCACACAACAATCAAATACCACGTCGCTGGCATTGTGAAGCGCACAGTTCCATACAAAACTTTTTGTATCTTTTTCATAAACTGGGGGATGGCTACTGAAGTACTGATATTAAGCTTAAGGAATATATATTGTACTATAAAAATAAATAAAGAATTAAAGATAAAAGGACTCATTATATCAAATGTTATCGATAATATCAAGTGGAAACATGGGGTGCTGCAGTCTTGCAGTGCCTATACATGAGCCGCCACTGATCTGTAATTGGTTAATCTTGAAGTTAGATTGTAGGGAACGCAAGAAAAGCTCAGTGTTATTTTCATTTAATTGAGGAAAGCATTTTTTGGACAAAATAAATCAAATATTACGTCAGTACTAATATAGAGTTTAATTTTTTTTTCGCCCGTTGATATCAACAGTTCCTAAATTTATGTTATGAGCATAGTAGCATTATCTAACAAACTTTAGTTTTCATTAATTTCCACGACACCCTTGACAGATATTCAACAGCAGTTGATATCACAATGTGAATAAGATTAAACTCTACAAGTTGTTTGTACTGAATCAATATTTTGTTTATTTTGATCAAAAAACTGTTTGGTTATAAGAATTGCAACACTAATCTTTTCTCGCGTATGCTGCATCCACACCTCATCAATTAATCACGCTAGTTTTTAGAAAATAAAGTTGTATCCTTTTTACTTTCTCATATCAAGAGAAAGTATTGTGATCGTGAATAAAATTGATCTCGAGATTATGACACATTTCTACTTTTTATATGAACAGGAATCCAAAAAAGAGGGCTTTTACAACTATGTCTGTCTGTCTCAGGCCATGGATCACAAATATGTTGATGTATTTTATTCATACTTGATATTTAGATATTATATGGTTACACCACAATGTTTTCTAAAAATGTTTAACCTGGCCCTTCAATTAAGGGTAGCTTACTGATTAGTAATTTTTTGGATTACAATTATTTCGAAAATGGACTTGACGATTTTGTTAAAAATTCATATCTAAGATTTGTTTGACATTATAAATAGTACAATATAATTGGTATTTGGGCAAACATTCGTTGAAGGGTAGTTTAATGATGACTGATTTTTCAAAAATTTGAAATATTTTAAAAATGGCTATAGCGATTTGGTTTCAAATGGGTATTTTAGGAGCGTTTGATATGATAATTAAAACTGTGCATTTGTTTCTGACGTAAAAACTCGTGTATGGGTAGTTTGTTTACTAATGATTAATTTTTCAAAAACTGGAAATATTTTTAAAACGGCTCTAACATTTTTGTTCCAAATTGGTATATTGGGAGTGCTTGAGATGAAAAATTAGCCTGTATGCCCTTTTTTGGGTAAACATATAATATAGAGTCAGTTTTAGAGTAGTTTACAAATAATTTATTTTGAAAATTTGAACTTTCTTAAATATATCTGAACAATTTGGTTTAAAATTGACATATAAGTAGTGATTAATGTGATTTACAAAATAATGTGTTTGTTTTTATTAATAAAACTTATTTAAGGGTATTTTACTAAAAACATAATTTTGAAAATTTTCTTTGACGCTGGCAGTACTCGATAAATTATAATAAGTGAATAAATTGTGCCATAAATTTAAAGCTAATATGATCCTAGTCTTTATATTTTCAGATAATTACTGCCACATCACCTTTGCGACGAAAACTGTTAAGTTATTTTGCGTCCAAATCCTTCAACTATTTTCGTTTAAATGTCATATTTGCTATTGGGCCAATACAAACATTCGTGTTTCTATTTAGCTACAATTCCTGAATAATCATATCAAGAACTTTGTACTAATCTATTAGAAGTAATTGCCATTCTTGTTTGAGGTGAAATGTTAATGCATTAATTTCCCGGTTGATTAACAAGCCCGTTAGTCTTCAAATCAAAACATTTTTTTACTACAGCTGGATGATTTTTTTGCTGTACACGTAATAGATTTCCCATTTTGCAGTGATTTATTTATTATAAACAATGCCATTAATGGTAGAAAAACTCTTTCTAATATAATTAAAACTTTTCTTGCGAGTCATTATTATGTGACTACTATGTTTGAGTTTAAAATGCGTTTCTTATAAATATTCAAGCAAACTCTTATGATTGATAAATGAAATAACTGGACTATAACACGTCCACATTAAGAAAACCAATGTGACAATACATACCACCTACAACGATAGCCAACCAGTGTAGATCTTCTCTAAATTGAAAATATGCACTATCAGAAAGTTACTGCTGCAGTGGTTACTGTTTAATACGATACACGTGGTGTAATCGGTAACTAGAACGTATAAAAGTAGTTCATGCACTCCTCCATTATGCTTGTGGCAACCTCACCCTACCTAGGTAATTATGTGCGCTAGAGTTGGAAAATGAAACTCACAATCCATTATTCCTTCATATATATATACTTCTCATCCACCCCTTTCCAACTTTCTTTATTTCAGTAGTGTGTGCAATAACAAAAGACACATGCCCTGTTTCACCCCCCTCTTCTTAAAGGCAGCAAGAAAACAAAGTCATTCCAATGTTCTGTCAGAGCATCGGGGAAGGGAGGTTTTACAACCGTATCTCTTTTCTTTGCATGTGTGTTTACTGAAAGCCTGAAACGAAAGAACCTTATCTCCTCTTGTTTTCTTTTAAGTTCTATTAATGTACCAGTGAATGCCATCTGATTTAAATGCAGAATTATTAAACGTAACATTTTCAAAATTTTCTCTACATATATATATATATATATATATTGATAAATAAATAAGAAAAATTAATTTTACATAACCGCTCAACATGAGCTAGTCTGGATGTCAAATAAAGCAGCGATTCAGTGCTACCTGAGATATTTCATCTGAAAGCGTTGGTTGCTTCTCGCGAGGTATGTGATGCAAAAGTGTTGATTACCTTCAGGTTAGAGACATGGTGCAGGGGTGTGGATTACCTTCAGGCTAGAGACATGGTGCAGGGGTGTGGATTACCTTCAGGCTAGAGACATGGTGCAGGGGTGTGGATTACCTTCAGGCTAGAGACATGGTGCAGGGGTGTGGATTACCTTCAGGCTAGAGACATGGTGCAGGGGTGTGGATTACCTTCAGGCTAGAGACATGGTGCAGGGGTGTGGATTACCTTCAGGCTAGAGACATGGTGCAGGGGTGTGGATTACCTTCAGGCTAGAGACATGGTGCAGGGGTGTGGATTACCTTCAGGCTAGAGACATGGTGCAGGGGTGTGGATTACCTTCAGGCTAGAGACATGGTGCAGGGGTGTGGATTACCTTCAGGCTAGAGACATGGTGCAGGGGTGTGGATTACCTTCAGGCTAGAGACATGGTGCAGGGGTGTGGATTACCTTCAGGCTAGAGACATGGTGCAGGGGTGTGGATTACCTTCAGGCTAGAGACATGGTGCAGGGGTGTGGATTACCTTCAGGCTAGAGACATGGTGCAGGGGTGTGGATTACCTTCAGGCTAGAGACATGGTGCAGGGGTGTGGATTACCTTCAGGCTAGAGACATGGTGCAGGGGTGTGGATTACCTTCAGGCTAGAGACATGGTGCAGGGGTGTGGATTACCTTCAGGCTAGAGACATGGTGCAGGGGTGTGGATTACCTTCAGGCTAGAGACATGGTGCAGGGGTGTGGATTACCTTCAGGCTAGAGACATGGTGCAGGGGTGTGGATTACCTTCAGGCTAGAGACATGGTGCAGGGGTGTGGATTACCTTCAGGCTAGAGACATGGTGCAGGGGTGTGGATTACCTTCAGGCTAGAGACATGGTGCAGGGGTGTGGATTACCTTCAGGCTAGAGACATGGTGCAGGGGTGTGGATTACCTTCAGGCTAGAGACATGGTGCAGGGGTGTGGATTACCTTCAGGCTAGAGACATGGTGCAGGGGTGTGGATTACCTTCAGGCTAGAGACATGGTGCAGGGGTGTTGATTACCTTCAGGCTAGAGACATGGTGCAGGGGTGTGGATTACCCTCACTATAGATACATGGTGCAGGGGTGTTGATTACCTTCAGGTTAGAGACATGGTGTAGGGGTGTTGAATACCATATTTGCAATGGCGTCGGTAACCTTCTATTTACGTGCATGATACTAAGGTTTTGGATACTTGCAATTATGTAGGTTCATGATTGCGGTCGTTGAATATATTCAATATGGGTTCATGGGAAGGCTCTTTGTATACCCTATAATTGGGTACATGTTTCAGATTCAGAATAGGGAACAATTTGATATTATTACGTTATCTACATGTTTAAGAGGGTGAATAGTTGGAACAGTCAATTCATACCTTATTTTAATTGTTTTTATGCCTTTATTGTAAATGGCTAAAAGTGCAAAATATTATCGGTCAAAGAACTCTTCTAACCAAGTATGTCAATTTTAAAAATTATAATTATTTATATGTTTAGTTATAGTTTTGATTTTTAAACATGTGTCTAAAACCAAACATATTTTAGACCTGAATGGTACTAACCAATCTTTTTTTAATGCAAATCATTTTTAAAGCAGTCTAAAAATTATGATGGTCTCATTGCACATTTTTGTACCCCAATAATTGTATATTTAACTCTTTTTTTTACTAGAGGGCAAGCACATACTTATTCCAAAGAGTTGCATATTTAAATATTTAATAAAAACAAAACATTTGCGATTTAAAAAATAATCAGGATATTTTTCTTGAAATTATTTGTTATTATATGAATCATTAATTCATTTTAGAGTTCTAAAATGGAAGTTTTTCTTTTAAAAAAATGTTTATGTTTATAAAATTGACTATAAGTTATATTATTTTTAAATCATCGATGAGGTTTTTTTTTTGTATAGCTATATTACATTTGAGTGATCGTCTTTATTTGGGACTACCGCCTCTTTGTTACTGAATCGTTCTGATCTTGATGGAATCGTTCCTTCTCTACAACCTTATTATATCTCTGGTAACTAAGTGTAACCTATTAAGTGTGCATTTATATTGTCTAATAAGACTTTAAGCATTAACTTGTCAGCCATGTTCCCTGTTCGCCTTGACTTATACTGAGTGACACACTCCCTATTTACTCTAGTGTTTCTTTAGTATTTGTTGGATGTAGCTTCCTTTTCTATCCATTTCACACTTACGTTTTTTCTAATGCTTTTATAAACTCATAAACATTTATCATTATTTTATTAGTTTATATTTTATGGTTTGTTTTTATAATGTTTTGATCTAAGGCTTAAAATCATAGTTTGACAATTTTGAAGCACTTGATTTATAAATACCTCGGTGGCCTTGGGGTAAAGTACTCACCTCAGGACCCGATTTCCGTGGGTTTCTTTTAAAGAAAGAGGAAGTAAATCCGTTGGTCCCATGTCGGGTATGGCATGTAAAAGAAGCCTGAAAGTTTGTGAAAATACCTTTCCTGGCAAAATCGGTAGGCCCTTTCTACCCCGCTCATAGAAATTCTCGTGTGCCGATATAATCAGTTGGTTCAGGAAGTGCACGTTAAATACCTCATGTTTGGTCGTATTTTCGCTCTTTTGTTGCTATATTCTGCTCATTAATTTTGGCTCTATAATTGAAGTTGATGGTTAACGTATTTTGGTTTTATCTTTATTTTCATTCAGTTTATATTCTTCAGCCTTACGTTCCCATACACATTTTTTTTTTCTTTGTTGATTTTAATAGTTGTAATCCTTTAGTCTTCAATAGTTCTTTTTTGTGGTCTAGGAGTAAGATGTCAGACTTCTGTGTTGGGGGTCTGAGGTTCAATCCTCGGTCCCGGCACAGATTTATCTGATTACCAAACCCTTCCTTCCCCTCTGAAAAGACGTGTATTAATCACAACTTGTGAATTGTGGAATGCCAGGCCCCCACCGTGGTAGATCAACATTCAAATTATTATTATTATTATTATTATTATTTAGCACCGCGTCTTACTACCCGTTCGGGTTATACGCTTTAAGTACTAATCACGCTAATGGATTAGGAATTGGGAATGTTGAATTAGAGGAAGTGAACCCGCATTTGCGGGGAGGAAGAGGGGAAAACCATTTAGGAAAAACCACTCCCAGTTCACCCGACCGAGATTCGAACCTGGACCTCCCCGTCCTCAGCGGTTGAGTTTAACACGACTAGCGCGTTAGCCAACTACGCCACCGAGGCGGGTGTTAGGAAATAGTTTTAGTATTAGATAATAGGAGCTAATACCAGATTAGTTAAATAAGGAAATAAATGGTACGGAACTCCACACGGACTTTCTAAGTCCATAGTTTAAAAATGGAGATATTTACTCTAAACTTGTAATAGATGTGAAACGAAATAATATACACAAGCAAACCAGAGCAAAAATTGCGTTATAATTACATTAGACACTTTTGACTCCCGGATTTAAATTTTATGGTTTTCTTTCTATAGAATCAAAGTCCTTACTAGTAGACTTGTATATGGAGACAAAAAAAAAATCTATATTGGATCCACAAGGGTCAATACTTCGTATTAAAATTTACATTTCCGGTTAAGATTTTCGACATTTTATTAAGGGTTGCACATATCATGGTTATCGCATTTTTAATACATTTCTCATTTATAAATTTAAACCAATAAACAACGTAAATATTGACTAATGAATCTAAAATGTTAGAGATAGATCATCGGTGTACAAACATGTCCCCTGAGAAAAGAACATAACATTTTTGAGAGACTTACTTATCTACTTACTCTATGGAATTAAATAATTATTGCGTTAAAACTTAAGCAGTATCTTTGTACAACTAGGTTCACAAAATTGTATTAATATATTTACCAATATCTCAGAAACTATTGGTTTTATAAAGATATATTTCATATAAAAGTTTTTTATTTTTAATAGTACTACAATTTTGCCAAAACATGATATTAATTATCTTAAATAGTTGCGCAGATATGGAAATTTTCGCTTTTGTAAAGTACCCTAAAAAACATTTCCATAGGAACATGAAAATAACCATTTTGTTTATAATCTTAATCAACGCCTACATACGAATTTTAATCAAAATCGTTTAGGCAGATTTTGAGAAAATGGATTTTTTCTCTTTTCGCTCTTTATTAAACTACTCTTAATTTTGAGTTTAAACAGACACACAGACAGACGGCATTGCAAAGATCACTTTTTAGGGTTCGGGGGGTCACGAGACGTCAACATCCATAAACCATTTAAGGTTAGGTTTGTTTACGGTCACATTACCTTACACTTAGTGTTCGAAAGGTTAATATATACATGCATATAGCTTGAAAGTTATTGGTTTTATAAAAATATGCTTCGATTAAAATATGTGTATTATAAATAGATCTACATATTTGTAACAACAAGTAATTTCATTTCACAAATAGTTTCGGAGATATAATACAAAATTATAATTTACGCATCAGACCGGAGCCCTTAAAATCATTTTGCCTAAATATTGAGAGTAGCTATTTTGTTTAGAATATTTATAAATGTTTATAAATGAAATTTAATCAAAATAATTATATCCGATTTTGAGAAAATCGACTTTTTCTCTTTTTTCCCTTCAGTAAACTACCCTTAATTTCAGAGTTAGATATTCAATTCCAAAAATACCTCGGAGCAACCCTTTTAAAATCCTAGATACCAAGTTTGAGCCTGATCGGTAAAATAGTTTAGGCTCTGGTTGGAGGTACAGACAGACGGAAATTCCAAAACCACTTTTTCGGATTCGGGGGGTAATGAAACGTTAAGATTCATCAAAATCTCGCGTTCAATTTTTTATACGATCACAATACTTTCTCTGCCTGTAAGATAGAGAGAAAATAAAAATGAATGTGATAAACAGATGGAGAAAACTGTAAACAGTTAAATTTTAGGACTCAGGTTAATTATTAAAAACCGAGTTATTATAGTAGTGGGGAAAAAATAGTCCAGCTGTATTTTACCTAACCCACCAACATTTTAAGAGCTGGCATAAATATATACATTCACTTGCTTATTTAAATATTGGGATCGTCAGGTTAAAATTTTCTCTAATGAAATAATAAGTTTATATTTGACTAATATTTTGAAGAAGCTGTATCTTGCATTTTGAACTTGTTTCATTACAAACAACTCTTTGAAGTATCATGCGCACTTGTTTGTTAGGAGAGATTATTTCATAATGGAACCAGCATGAGCCGAAACTTGGGTACAGATTTGGTCCATTTACTCTTTAAAGTTCACTTGCTCCTATAAAATTAAACTTTTAATATTTATTTGTATCTTATGAGCAATACAATTTCAATTTTACAATTTGATCAAATGTACCTGAGGATACGGGACCACATTAATGTTTTTTTTATTGTAAACTGTATAAAACTTATATGATTCATAAGTTAGTGTGTTCTAATTATATTAATATTATAAATACAGTAAATGATTTTCTGACTTAGTTTTTTTTTTCATTAAAAATAGTATTGGAAAACATATTCATTCAAATTTGTTGGTATCCAATATATCACTCTTTCAGACGTTGACCCTTAAAATACGTTCGCTTTTATCAAATATCAAACTTTATATTAAAAAAATAGTAAACACTCAAATGGCCGCGAGCCTCACACATAAGCTGTAGGGCTGCAGATGTCCCACCGGTTAAACTTTGGGAATCCCTTGTACTATATATATATATATATAAAGATAGAGGGTGTGTGGAAAATAGTGAGTGTGTGTAATGTAGTGTGTATGAGGGGTTGAGAGTGTGTATATATGATTGAAGGGGTTGGCTGAGGTTTATTTGTGAGGGTGTGTGTGAGTATGTGAGTATGTATGTAGCAAGATGATAGTGTGTTGTGCGGATAGCATGAACAAATAGAAAGACGCGGTGATAAAATAAAATAGTGTGTGTGGGTGTGCGTGAGTTGTATGAATTTATCTCATCACTGGATATCACAGTATCAAGACCATTGGCGTGATAAGCCAAAAGTATCGGGCTAGAATCCCTTGTCCTGATTATACATTTTTCAACTATATTTAATTTAATTGAAAGATGTGTCCAGTGACGGCTGTAATCAAAACCAAATTAATTGTAATATTTGTATACATCGCCAACCCTGAACATTCATACCAGGCTCATGCGGCAGCAAAAAAACTGACCTTGTCCCCGGTGGCTGTAATTCAATCAATGCTCTAGGAGTCGTTTAATTCACACGTCTATCACAGACTCTGCCCTAAACTATGAGTGAAGTGTTTGTTACCCTGTTTAGGGTCTGATTACTGGCTAGCAAAGTGTTAGGAGTATTGACGTGCTAATCCCAATGTCATGGGCTTGATTCCCATATCAAAATTCCATTTTTCAGCTATATTTAAATTAGTTAATACAAATGTCCAGTGACGGTGGTATCCGTAATCAAAGTTAATTTTTCTTTGTGTCCTTTCCATCGTGTTAATTCATCTAATAACCTAAATAGTGCCCATAAAATTTAATTATATACACCGCATATACATGTTATTTATAATTGTAAGCTAACTAATATATATTTATACACATTGATTATATACATATATTACAGTAAATTCACTTGGAGATTGACAGTACAACTATTAAATTAAATCCGAAGAAAGTAAATGTTTCCATGGTTGTTAGTTTTAGAATGGATATACTGTCTTGTTGCTTAGTATGTTGAATATATGAAATACTTGTTCGGCAATGGAAGAAGAAATACAGGCCCGAGAAAGAATTTGTTGTTAGGAAGACACACTTTTGTTCATCTTACTTGGCCCAAGGCATGTTTTAATTATCCTTGAGTGCAGATTTTTTTTTAATTAACGTGTAGTCAGAAAAAAATAACTGGGTTGAAAAAGAAACAGTTAGTTTTGAATGATAATGAACCATCTTCTATAGACCGGAAATTCGTTAGTATTTTCGCAAATGATTATCAACAAATAATGAATATGGCACATACTATTTTGGTCTAGTTGTATTTTTTTGGCTTTATGGAGTATTTTGGTATTCACAAGTAAATATTCCCAGGAATGTATTATTTTCAAAAACATCACCATATGTTGGCATCATCAGATTCAAAAAAGTGTAATATGTGTATGCCCAACTGTTCATCTTATGTTTAACACTTGGCCTTATTGATTTTACAGGACAAGACCATCTGTCACAACATTTTTTTTTTCTCTGTAAAGCTGACTATAATAATTAACTGTTACATATTTTTATGTTCACTAATTTATATGGCAATAAAGTCTTGGTTTTAAATTACACTAGGAATACTGGTTTGTAGGAACAGTTCAAGTGCGCTCAGGGGAATACTGAGATTGATTGTACTTGTGGTGTACCTAATAAAATGTGCCAGCCCCGATCGGTACAGAATTCTCACCGTAAGCAGTGAATACTCTTATTGGTGCGACTACGATCAAGGCCAGTGACCTGGTCTACTAAAAACTGATTACTAAAAGAAACTGTACAATATTAGTCTCGGACGACTAAAGTTATGCTGGGCAGTTGAGGTTTAGACTAAAGGGCCCGTCTGTTGACAATCTGGTTGGAACATGGACAGTAGGAACGTGGAATGCGTGGGGGGAGAGAAAATGAACTGTTAGAGGAAATGATTGGAAGAAAAGTGTATATTATGTATATAGGTGAAACTAAGCGGAAAGGAAAGATGTTTTTATGACAAGCTTGACACTGTGGTCAGGTGTGGATGAATGGGTAAGGGGAAAACAGGGAGTAGGTTTAATCTCAAGCCCAACAGTTAAGCTGTTTGTAAGAGGGTATGAGTTTGTGTCATCTAGACTTGGTTGGGTAAGAATGAAAATAGGGATTCGTATAGTTATGCTATTTGCTAACTATGTTCCGGTGAAGGGTGAAGTCAAGAACGTGAAAGTGTAGTTTTGGAATGAACTCAATGAAGTATTGAATGGATGTGAACTAGGTGAAAGAATTATTTTGCCAGCATATATGAATGGATGGGAGGGTACCCAAAGAGAGAATTCAGAGTGTGTTAGGAAGGTATGGTTATGTTATGACATAGTAAACGAGAATGGCAATGTGTGAGTGAGCCTGTGTTAAGAAAATTGTGTATTTGTGTCGAACACAGGGTTTAAGCACAAATATCTTCACTCGTATACATGGTAAAGAGGCTATTCGAGAACAATGATTGATTTTGTTGGGTATGATGAGAGACGGAGAAGTTAAGTTATAATACTATAGCTGTGCGTGGAGCTGAATGTGGAACTGATCACTTCCTAGTGATCTCAATGGTTAAATAAGTTAGGAATTATGTGAGAAACAGAGCAAGAATATTAATCACGTAAGAATGAGAGTGGAAAAAGTGCAGGATATAAGTGTGAGAGTGGAGTGGAGTGGCCGGGTGAAAAATTAACTTTACAAGAGAACGAAAGGAATGTCGAAATAAATTATTATGAGTTGAAAAGTGCTTGCAACAAATAAAAGAAGCCATAGTTGAGTGCTTGAAAGATGTGTGTTGATCTGCGATGGCGGGAATATTAAAAAGAGATGCATGATGGAATGAATAGGTAAAATAATTTGTGGAACAGAATAAAGAAACAGACAACCGAACGATTGCCGTGAAGAGTGAAAAAGAAAGTAAGAGTTTGTGGGAAATATACAAGGAGGAAAATATGAATGCAAAAGAAGTATTAAAGGAGAGTAAGGATCAAATGAGATTTAAAAAAGGATAAAGAATGAAGTATGATTTTTAAGGAAATAAGAAGCTGTTCTGGGTGTGGGTAAAGAGAGCAAAACAAGGCGTGTAAGGAAAGACCTATGTCATTCAGAATGGACGTGAGATTATCTGGAATAAAAGTACATGAAAGCGATGGAAGGAATATTTTGAACATTAATTGTTTGTCGAAAACATAAAGAAAATGGCGGAAAATAGAGAAAATGTTATGATGAGTAAAATAATTAATGAGGATGAGGTGTTGAATCTAGTAAAGTGTTAAATAATGGCAAGGCTGTGGGTGCAGATGGGATCACAAGTGAAATGCTACAGTGGGAGCATGTTATTAGCTGCCAGATTGTGTGATTTATTCAGTGTGTATGCTGGGATTTTGAATGTTTCTAATGACTGGAAGAATGCTGTCACTGTTCCTTTGAACGTAGATAAAAGCAGTAAGAGTGAATGTAAAAACTATGGGGCAGTTAGTTTGTTGAGTATTCCAGGCAAAGTTTTTAGGAGAGTGCGTGAAAAACTGCGGACAAGATTTAGGGTATGCAATGTTGTTTCTTTCTGGATGGAGGTTGAATGGATCACATTTTATTTGCATTAGAACAATTGATTAAGAAATGCATGGCAGTATGGAAGAAAGTGTATTGTACATTTGTTGATATGATGGAGAAAGCCTACGATCGAGTGAATAGGAATATGTTATGGAATGCTCTGAGAGTATGGTGTGGATGCATGGTGAGTAAATGCAATTAAGGCGATGTATGATAGAAGTAAAGCGTGCGTTAGGGTGGATGGAGCTTTAAGTGAATAACTTGACATTGGAAGGGGTGTTAGAAAAGGTTGTGTTATGGCCTCATGTTTGTTTAATGTTATCATGGATAAGTTTATGAGGGACGCTTGTGAGGGTATGGTTGGTGTACAATTGGACAATGTGAATGTGAGAGTGCTGTTAGATGCAGATAATGCCATATTAATGGTTGAGAATAGAAGTGACCTGCAGACTGTATTAAATAGTTTGAATGTGATGGCGGGTAGAAATAATCTTCGTATAAATATATCTAAAACTAAGTTGATGGTTTTGATAAGGAAATGTCTGTCCACTTAGTATGAATGGAAAAATGTTAGAACACGTGCATGATTTTGTGTATCTGGGCAGAATTTTCTGTACAAGTCCGTAGTCGAGGGGGAGGGGTGTTCAACTGCCCCCCTTCCCCCGAAATCTAACTAACAATATATATATATATATATATAAGGCCTTATTTATGGTTCAAACAATATAAAAATTAAGGTACAAGTACAAATTAGAGGGATGTGTTAGCATAAAAAGCACTTCAGAGAACTTCAAAAGGTGCTCAATATTTATAATTTTTCCTCGCCTCCGGTAGTTATAGTGTTATGTTGCCATAAAAAAACACTTCGGAAAGCTTCTAGAGGTGTTGAATATTTCGATTTATTTCTAGCCTCCAGCAATTGGGAGATGTGGCCTCCAACCCCCACCCTCCTGAAATTATTGGCTGGCTACGGCCTTAGTTCTGTAAAAATGTAAGGATGGATGGTAAAATTGACAGACAAGGGAGTGAATCTCAGAGAGTAGTTGGATATATGCAGATTATTACAAAGAATGAAGTAGTATCAAATGGGGAAAATATGGCAATATATAAAAGTGTGTTTAACGCCAACATTGTTATATGGATGTAAAATTTGTGTTAGTCAGGAGAAACACAAGAGCAAGTTAAATGCGGTTGGAATGCAATATCTAGGAAATGAGTGTGGAAAACCTCGTATGTACAGATAAATGGGTGCTGAAGAAGTGTGGTTTGAAAGGGAATCCGGTGGGTCACTGTGAAAGAACGTCTCACGTTGGTTTAAAAGATGATTGTGGATTTAGTGACGAAGCAGATATAAGAAGATAGAGTGTGTGGATCAAAAGGAAGGAGTAGGCCATGTAAGACCTGGCTAAATGTTGTAGACGAATGTGTGAAAAAGAGAAACATCATTAGTTTTAAGAATAAAGGAGCATGTTTGATTCGGTGTATGAATGTTGTGAAAGCGAAGGGAGTGTACAAGGATTGGTAAGTGTAGAGAAAGTTATTGAGGACGGATTAAGTAAGACATTTTTTTTGAACTACATGCACAGTTTCTGACCTACCTTTTAAGGGAAGGGCGTGATTATGTATGTATGTATGTATGTATGTATGTACGTTTATACGTATGTATTTATGTTGTACTTATGGGTTAATACCCCTGTGGTGATCGTGAGTGCTATGTGGGTTGCATAGCATATTAGGCATTCCTGGTTCGAGCCTCAACTTAAAACGTCGTATAAGGAGTAGATTGATCATGCATCCCGTTTTGAAAGGGGTACCAGTCTTTCATGTAACCATCGGCAGAGGCGCGTTGGTTGAGATCGGCAATTGCCGATTGAATAAATAGTGTAATTTTTTAGCACCACCTCTTAACTACCCGTTGGAGTTATCCGCCTATAAACTAATTACACTAATTTGTTGGGGATTAAGAAGTTTAAATTTAGAGGAAGTGTAATCGAATATATATGGAGGGAGAGTGGACAATCATTCAGGAAAACCACCCTCATAACACCTTACTGGGATCAAATCCCAATCTCCCCATCTTCTGCAATTTATCTATTGCTAGAGTAGCACCTTAGACCATATAGCCACCCAAGAGAGTTTGTGTACCTTTAAAGTTATCGAGTTATTCAAATACAATAAAAAAATATGTTTTAGAAACACGAGCACGTCTGTTCTGTAGCGCCAGTGTTCGTTCTGTGCACTTGACTGTTGCAGCATATCAATGTCGCACACTCCTCATGTTTTATTGCTAATGAAAGACTGTTATTTGTTGTTGCGTAAAGTAAGTTTGACCAAGGGTACGTGCATGCCGAGTAGACCACATATCGCACCTCACACCTATCTCTGCACGAGGCACAAGACACAAACCAATGTAAGGAAATGGGAGCACATGATGAATACCCCACTCCTGGCACTTCATTCCGACCGGAAACAAGAAACTAATTGGTGGTTTTTGAGAGAGGTTGTGTGATGTGAGTAGTGCTCGGATTGGTTGGTTCTAATGCCGAGTGATTATAGGAAGAAGATGAGTGACATATGTATATATATATGTGTGTGTGCAATTGTCTTTACACACCTTCCAGAAGCCCCTAGAGAAGATATAGAAAGCTGAAACTATGCACACTTACAATATAGACCATAGAACAGAACCTAACCAGGCCTAATCTTCGATCTGTTTTTGTATGATTCAACTTTAAAGACTTAAATGGATTAAAATAATGGAGTGAGGAGTGTGCGTTTTCAGCTTATACTAAAAAGATAATTTGCACCCTAATTATTAAAGTTTAGTTCATCTGTTCCCGTGAGGCTTAAATAATAGTAAACTAATAAATAATGTTTCAAAATTCTCAAAAAATCCTCCCAGTCTATGTCTCTTCTGATTGATTGGATGTACAGTGTACACTAAATGTCTAGATCAGTGGTTCTTAGCCTCTTGGAAGTCACGGAACAATTTTGATTATATAAATTGGCGAAACACTCGTGTCCAGGTGTCGTTTTTCAATTTAAATAATATAATATCATATCGGTTTGGAAGTCAACGCGCGAAGTAGTCTTCATTTGTTAGAATCACAGTAGCTGACATCACTCAGAACTGTTGTCATGTGACATCTTTCACTGATGGAACACTTGTAATCAGTTCACGGAACACAAGTGTTCCGGGGAACACCGGTTAAGATCGATTACTGATTAAGAAGTAAAATTTTGCCCACTATTGCTCTTAAATATCGTTTTTATCCGTTTGAATAAATATTTTCAAATTATTATTTTTTTTTTTTTTAAATAAAACGAAATGTAGGAACAAGCACAGTTCAAATGCTCCGTGCAAACTGGTTTTATCCATCCAGGGACAAAGTTCTGTTCGGCATGCACTTACCCTAAGGCGTCACTCTTGCAATAGACTAGACTGCAGAAGATGGGGAGAACCCGGTCGGGTGTAATGAGGGTGGCTTTTTCTTTATGGTGCTCCACCTTCCACGCAAAGGTGGGTGCACTTACTCTTAACTCCACCTTCCTAATACTTATTACACTAGTGTAATTAGTACAGTAGCCCCATGGCTTCTTTGGTGCTGACCGACAGCTCACAGCTGACAGCTGACGGCTTTTGAAAAGTTACCAGACCAAATTATGTATCCCTACGCCGAACCATATGATCTGCAAAAACATGTGTTTAACAGATGTCACTTCTGACGGTCAAAACTCGGGTATATACCTAAATGTTGACTGTCAGAAGTCAGCTGTGAGCTGTCAATCAGCACCAAAGAAGCCATGGGGCTACTGTACATCAGCGTATAGCCCGAACAGGTAGTAAGACGCGGCCCTAAAACAAAAAAGTGTGTCCAAAAAATGCTCATGGTAAGAGCAAATGAAATGCTCAACCTAAAAGCTTTTTGTGAGTTCAGTGAAGAACTATTTTAAATTTAATTTTTTTTTTAAATAAATTATTTTGTTTTTAAATGTCCTACTCTTTAAAAACATACCCCCTCCCTCCTCCACACGTAACGTTTATATCATAAGGAATTGTGATGAGCCTACTAATGAGAGAAGTCTACTGTTTGAGTTTACTGAGCATATTAAATGTCTGAAATCATTCACTAAACATTAATCATAGGTTTAGCTAGTACTTTAAGTTACTTTTACCAACAATTAAGTAAATATTTTGAAAAAACAAAATACCCTTGCATACGAATATGATATGGCCCTACCCTTTTCCCTCAACCCTTCCATCCCCCCAGAAACTTAATCATAAGTTATATAAATATCCGAATATGTTTGTTTAGGGTATATAACTTGGAGTTTCTGTAATGAAAATATTTTTTCTTCATCGTATCAAATTATTTCGTGCTCTGGGAATTTCTCCTCTAGATTTCATTTAGACTGCCTAAAACTAATGATACAAAGGTATGAATTAATGGTGAAAATGGAGTTCCCACCTATAATTCTAGCGTTATTTTAAAATAGCTAGTACCATTATACAAATACATTCTTCAGCCTCTCTTCATGTAGGCCTGATTATACTATAAACATTCCTCAAATATTTAATAAGGAGATTTTACTGAGCCCGTATTCTGACGACCGGGAGCTTGCCCTTATACAGCTATTGAACTCCCTCGTTAGCATGGTCGCAAATAACTCTATTCAGGCCAAAGATTTTAGAAACTACATTATTATCCGGAAATCTAAAATCTTGGTGCTTAAATCCTTCAAGGCCATTGAACTGTACATACGTCTTATTTTGGTATTAATACAATGCTCACTATCTTTTAAATCTACTTCTTTTTCGCGAAATATTCCTCTTTATTCTAATTTGTATCTAAAGTCCCCAAAACGTCCTTTAGCTAGGGAATAAAGAAAAAGGATTTATGTTTGTTCAATGATTACAAATCATAATGCTACACAATTTAGGGTATGTAAGACGACAAGTGTGAGGAATTTACCCTGGTAGGCCTATACTAACTGCTGGTGTAGTAGATACTAGTTTACATACTATTAATATTAATATTTAAATATTTTTTTCAATATTTTCTCCCCTGAAGTATCTACCCTAGAATATTATCTGGGTAAATATCTTCAACTCTAATAATGGTTTTGACCCGCTTTGGTGGCAGAATGGACTAAGGCGTTATTCTCGCAATGGACTAGATTGCCAAATGACGAGGAGATCGTGATTCGATCCCGGTCGGGTATACCGAGGGTGATTTTTCCTAAATGTTTTCCCACTCTCTCTCTCTACACAAATGCTGGTACATTTCCTTTAAATTCAATATTACTCATCCCTAACCCATTAGCAGAATCAATACATAAGTGAATAGCTTGAATGCGTAGTAAGACGCAGTGCTAAAAAAAATATTGCCCAAAATTAAAAACAAGAGTTGATTATTAGTCCTCCTTTCACTTTTCTGTTGATGGAAATGATTTTTCTTTATTGGACAGCCCATTGTACGGGAGACGGGAGGCTTTAAATATAATTAATTAATTACTAATGTTTTTGTGAAAGATTTATTTGTTATTTGTTTGGCTTTCCATTTCTGATACGTTCTTCCATCTCCAATATAATGTTTTAGATGGGATAGTGGTGCTAGAGTTTCTAGGGACAGTGCAGTTTTTATCTCCCTTACTAACTATATTTATGGTGTGTTCAGAAGATATGATATATAATATAAAGTTTCTGGGTTGGAATAAACATCCTTGATAACAAATAAATATTAATCCATAGCTTATATCCCCCCCCCCCCC
>CABEEJ010000881.1:45051-66455 GCA_901482245.1 Timema douglasi | reverse complement strand
CCCCCACAAACACACTCACAATCATAGGTTGAAAATTTTTAATAATTACTTTACATTCGCTTATTTCCCCAGTCTCTCAGTATTACATAGATCCCAATCTTTATACTCATCTAATATTTTGGTTTCTCATCCTCCTTTACTTATTGAACTAATTATACCTTATTTTAAGAAACCATACAAGCCTCTCTTATTTTATGTATATAGTTCCCGTTGTAATTATTTTAATCTAGACAATGATATGTTATCCGCTTAATTTCCTAGTCTTTAGTCAACTGATGTTAACATTGCTATAAACAAGATTGTTAAAACTGCCTTAGCCAATACTCGTGTCTTGAAAATGACTACTCAAATTTCCTTTAAGTTAGCTATCTGGTTTGCTTCCACAATCAAATAATGTATAAGAAAGAAGAATCAGAGCAAAAAACAAATACTATAAAAGGTTATACAGTACTTCTTTTCCGCACTTTCATATATTACTTAGTTAAAGCCACACTACCTCTAGATAAAGCCATAATAATTTGAATTAATTCAGTTGAGAATCTTTTCAAAACAAATCCACGGATTTTGGAGTGTAAATTAAAATCGTATGAGTAGAGCCTTCCCATCTAATCTTAAAATTAATGGAATATCTATCGCTGAGATTGTATTAATATCAAATTAGTTAGGGAGCTAATTTAAATGCTTACAACCAGAAAAGGTGAAAAAACTAATTTAAATCATAGCATAAACTATGCCATGTCTTGTTATTGAAAATAAGGTGTCTTTGTATCCTAGTTACATTCGACCTTTGGCTGTTTATTTTTCTATAAACAAAATTGAGTTCAGGGGTGAAATCTCAAACATTATTGTTAAAGATTGTGCTAAAACCTTAAGATAGCAAGTGAAACTTCTCTGCAACATTAAAAAATAATTATATTTTAATTCCCATACGGTACATGTATAATTGGTATGACACTATCGTAACACCCCTTTCTCAAAGTCTATTGTTGTTTGGAACACAACTTTCAAAAATTAGCTATCAATAGACCATCTTAAGATGAATTTCTTTCCGAAAAAACAGGACAGTCTTATTGATCAAATAAAACAATACCCAGATATACATTTTTAACGAAATCGTTTGACCGATTTTCGAACAAGTGCTAGTTTTCAAAAATAAGTCTCCAGTAAACTACCCTTAATTGATTTTTTTTTTAAATAAAACAAGCATACTCTGTATTTGTAATGTAAAATACACCCAATATATCCACGTTGAGCAAATTCGTTAAAGCAGTTTTCTAAAAATGTATTAAAAAAATTCTATGAACTAATTCTAGCTACGGTTCTCTTAATTGTAAAACTGGTGACCTGGCGGTCTAGGGGTAAGGTGTCGGACTTCTAAGCTGGCGGCCGGGGTTCAATCCTTGGTCCCGGCACAGATTTATATGATTACCAAACCCTTCCTTCACCTCTGACAAGACATCTTGTGAATGTGAGGAATGCCAGGCCTCCACCGTGGTTCGGATTCCACGTTAAACTGTAGGTCCTCCATTTCATCTCACAATAACCCTACCATTGCACATTAGCGTAAGTGCGTATAACCTGAACGGGTAGTAAGACGCGGTGCTAATAATAATAATAATAATTGTAAAACTAAAGTCAAAATCAATATTTATCCTTGAGTCTCCTAAATATCCGGTTTGAACGAACTCCATCCTAACATTCTGATTGAAGCCCGTCACAGGCAGACAGAATAGTTTTTAAAAATATTTAGTTTGGTGGCTTGTAAAAGATTAGTATCAACCCAAGGTTAGTAGAAAGGAGGTTGCCCGGATCGAAGGCGCATCTTTCTGCGCAGGGAAGAAAGTGACGTAGGCGGTAGCCCTTCAGTCGTATGTAATACATTGTGATGATGTTAGTTCACTTTAACTTCGTATTCTAAATGGTAAATAACTCTAATTTGTTAGCTTATTGTTAGGTGGATGGTTGTAAACCAGTTTTATGTTGTTAAGTATCAACTTCCTTTTAATTAAATAAGTTAAAATGATTGTTTTAATGAATTTATTCCTCTTAGTTTTTAAATATTTGAACTTGATTGCAAGCTTTTTCTGCAGGGTATAGGAATAATAAATAAATTTATACTTTCTCTAAGATCTTTTCTGTACACGGGCTTCTGGGAGTTTCTGACTCTTGATTTGTTATGTTAGATAGCATCATTGCGAAAAAGGGACCTATAATGTTTCTGATACAAGTTACAACTATTAATACTTCTAATCCCACATAATTAATTAATAAAAACAATATATTGGACACACAGTACACCTGATGAAAACGATGAAATGTTGTGCGTGTAATTTAATCAAAGTCTTTAGTGGAACGACAAGACGTGTATTAATCACAACTTTTGAATTTGTGGAATGCCAGGCCTCCACCGTGGTTCGGATCCCACGTTAAACCGTAGGTCCTCCATTTAATCTCACTATCACCCTGGTCCTGATCATCCTCTCTGGGACAAACTGCACAAACTGTCAGGTATAATCAGAGAAGAGGTATGAACATTTATCCCGCCTCTGGCTTGTATTGGAGAAAATATATTTTAAATTACCTTCTGATTAATTCTAAAGTTAAAACACAATGAAAGTTATTTTTTTCATCCAATACAAGCATAAAACTGCATTTACAACACCTTCTTGGATTAGGAATTTTTCTTTTGGTGGCGTTTGCCTTGCCGAGAAGCTAACCGAAGAATTAAAGCTGTAAAAAGAGTTAAGAGAGCATCGTGTTGTGGGAGTTATCAAACGACTTATTAAAGTACTCTTAGTAAAGAATGACTTATTGAAAAAATATTACAGTTCAGTATCTTTACAAATATATGCTACCCAATAAGGTGTCAAAACAAATTTTAGTCTCAGAACATGCATTAGAATAAAAGTTCATAATGAATATTTATATAGAATCAATTAGTGTTATAAAAGTGATGATGCCCAAAAAGACGTTAAAAAGTACAAATCGATTTTAACTTAAAATAATTCGAGTTGTATGTACGTTTAGCTTTTGTTGATCATTTTTTTAAATTTAATTTAAAACAGTAAAATATATTCTATCAAAATTAAATGTGATTGGAAACATTAGGAAGTACTGATATCAGACTCAAAACGAACCTAGCACACACGTTCATTTTCTTCATTTTACCGTATATTTTTATACTAGAGACATGTTACCATTATAATTAAGTTTTAATGAGACGATTGCATCAGTTATAAAATCAATAACATACATTTAATAGACCTAAGCCTTAGTTTAGTCGGTAGCGTGTTTGTATATTGAGTTAAAGGTCCCGGGTTCAATTAAACACATAATAAAAAAATATAGCATTGATGAAATGTTGGTGTTCCTTTTAACAATGATTAATTAACGGTCGGGGGCTGGCTATTTTGTCAGTTATGTGTTTTAAGTTTTTTCTAGAAGTTACGTGTTGATATAACCAGTCAGCTCAGAAAGTGCACGTTACATATCTCAAATAAATAACTAATTAATTTATAGTTATTAATGCTATTTTTTACAGTATTATTTAATCCTAATAGTATACAAACATATAATTATTTCTTAGCAACAAAATATGAATTAGTTTGAAGTAAGAAAAATAATTTAAACCCTCAAGTTGTCTCCTTTAAAATATGTTAGCACCTTTTAGCCTTTTATTTATGTTTTAATTCAGGATTCAATCAATAGTTGTCATATAATTAGCCACTAGTTTAAATACAAGAACAAAATTATGGATCTACAAACTTTAAGCAAATAAAAAGGACAGTTTTCCATATTGTTTTGTGAGCGGTCAAGCTGGCAGGGCCTACCAATGACGTCATGCCTTCGTCTTTAGCTGTTTATACAGGCAACTTCTTTTATACTAAGCTTGGTATCAACTATAATCTCAAGTTCAAAAAAGTTTACAATCACATTAATTTTCTCCATACGATAAATAAATAATTGGATTTTACAATTGTCTGTACCTGGGTCTACAACCTAAAATGTATTATGGATTTCAATCAAACTTAACACTTAGGGCTTAGATATTATATGGTCATACCTCGAGGCAAAACCATGGTTTTATTTCTAACTATAAGACAAAGGAAATTTTTCTGATGATTGATTTTTGAAGATTCAAAATTTTAGGAAAATGGCTATAGCAATTTTGTGTTCAAAATGGATATTTGGTGAGTGTTTTACATGATAATAGCGATAATTTTCAGGAAATATTCATTTAAATTTAATATTCTAGTCACTCGTTCTTGGGAAATTGGAATTATTTTGGAAGTGGTTTTAACAATTTGGTTAAAAATGGGTCTCTAGGAAGTATTTTACATGATAACTACCCTAACACTTTATAGTTGATTTTTGGAGAAACTTTAATTAAAGTGCAGTTTACTGGTAACCTATCATTGAAACCTTAGCTCTAAACTATAATTGACTACACGAAAAAACACGTACGACTGTGTAGTATAATTTTTTGTTTGTCTTGTCGTTTAGGACGTCTTATTGATTATTTATTTGTTACTGAAGTTTAAGTGCGTACCCACAAACCTAACACAAAGTTTCTTAGCGCTTTTGTCTGAGACCACTATACTTAGCAGGAGCATCCAAATCGTTTCAAGTTCATTTGAAATATTACTTCTATTATAGTGCTGAAAGTTAGATTTATCTTTCGAAAAGGGAACATTTAAGATACATCTTACTCGCCTGCAACCAAATTAAAATAAAAATATATTTTTTGTTTGACACAAAATTGACTAAAACAATTGTCATATATATATATACACATAGGTTTATTCAGGTATCCAGGTAAACAATTAAACAAGTTGTAGAGGGTGATGAGACAAGTATTTCCACAAAATGGGCTTGCGGTGGATGACGCCAAATGACGGCGCTAAGAGACGTCAAAGTTGGTGTTGTATGCACCTGTGGGGTAGGCAACGCATCAATCTTAAGAACACAGCAAGTGGAGTGTGGTGTACACTATGACCAATAACAGGCATTTAATTGCCCGACGACAGGTACCCACAAGAAACTGTCACCATCGTGTGTGTCAGGGGAGGGAATGGTGGGGATGACTGTGTTGGTTTGCGTGGCGTGCTGTATGTGTTGCCTACCCCCCAGGTGCATGTAGTGCCAACTTTGACGTCTTGTAGCGCCGCCATTTGGGCACTTTGCTAGGAGGAGTGTGGATCGAGTGACGAAGCAAATATATGAAGTTAAAGTGTGTGGATCAAATGGAAGGGGTGGGCCATGTAAAACATGGCTAAATTTTGTAGATGAATATGTGAAAAAGAGAAACTTTAAAAGAGTTTTAAGAATAAAAGAGCATGTATGACTCCGTGTATGGATGTTGTTAAAGAGATGGAAGGAAGTATGCAAGGGTAGGGAAATTTGGAGAAATTTAGTGATAATGGATTTGGTATAGAGTTGTAATTTAGCTATATGCAGTTTCTTGCCTACCCCGTAAACGAAGGGCTTGATTAGGCACGTAGGCCTATGTGTATATAGTAACATAATATTAATAACGACCTCAAAAAAAGTGTATTCTTACTAGAAGTCTGTTGGAGGTTGTTAATGAGGTTTCAAATCAACTGGTATGTGTTGTAGCTTAAGCTGGTATGAATGCGTGGACACTACATACTTGTATTCGTTTTTATATTTGAATTATTTTATATGCAGGCAGACACTAAGCCATAAAAATCTTTAGGGGGTAAGAGGGTACAATTTTAAACATTTATAAACATAATACAATTTAAAAACATAACGATTTGTTTAAAATAAAACACATTTAAATTTGATCAATAATTATTTATTTTTTGTGTATACATCACAATACATTAAAAATATATTAATTGGTAAATACATTAAATACATTTAATTTTCATTGATAACAGTTTTTAGTTAATAGATCTATATATTTAATGACATATATATGACCTAAATTTAGAGTGGGGTAGGTTGGGTGATCTAAGTTTATGGCCCTGTGTACAAACTATTAACAGCTAATACAATCCTATAAACCAAACTGCCGATTAAAAATTGATCAATGATTGAGTCTAAGGGAATAAAGCGATTGTTACTGTGTTACATTTCAGCTGGGTTACTGGTAATCGATCCAAAAGTTCTCACGGTCATTAAATAGATGTGCTATCGATTGGACTAAGGTGTCAGAAAACACATTAACTTATCAAACAAATATGCAATTATTTTTCAAATTTTCTGAACACTAAATGAAGTATTATCGTGTGTTAAAGGGAATCTAGAATCATAGGTGAGAACTGTCGGTTTTCCTTGATAGTAAATAAATAAGTAAATATATAAATATTTATATACACGAGATAAACTTTTGTAAATATCTTGTAATTTTCACATAAGCCTTTACACATTTTCTTGGTTTTATTTCAGTTTGGTGATTTTTACTGTGTGTAATTATGATGTATTCAGCTTATATTTTTTTGCCTGTACACCGTTTCTTACTACCCGGTCGGGCTATCAGCATATTCTCACTAAAGGGGTAGACATGAGTAAGGTGCTATTTAGAGGATGTATACCAGCATTTGCGTGAAGATAAGGACATCCCACCCCCAGTGCACCCTACTGGAGTTAGAACCGTAAGGTCCCGTCTGCAGCAGTCCAGTTTTTTCGAGAATGACGCCCTTAAAAATGTGTTTCTCGAAGTTTTGGGGACAGAGGACTACCAATTGTTAGTTATGGGCATTGGGGCTACCGCTGGGCACCTGGAATAATCTGGGGACATTGTTTGAAAGATACGCAGGATAAATTTTTATGTCAGTCAATTAGCGTATAACCTGAACGGGTATTAAGACGCGGTGCTAAATACATTTAAAAAAAATAGGCAATTAAATTTTGCTGCAGTAAAATTACAAAACAAAAAGTAATTTATTAAATGAAAATAATTACATTAAATTATCAAGTAATAATTTTTTGACTATTTTGAAAAATGGTGAAAATATTATTGATAAATAATAGTTCAGATTTGTTGATTTAAGGTTGATACAGGTTTTATTGTTTATTTGACTTTGAGAAACACTGCATTAGACCATGTCACTACTGATATGACTCATATTTTATTATATATTTAAAATTATTATGAAATAAATAATTTAAAATAAAACATTTCCATGTTTACATATTTTGGATTGTTAAGGATGCAAAACCACAACAAAAAATAATTCCAAATAGCTTCTCAATGTAGAAAATTAAATTAATAGTATGACATAATCGCACACACTTTCTCATATTGTGTGTTATAGTTTCTAAGATAGTTTTCAAAAATATTCTTTGAGTAAACTACCCATATATATCTTTTAGTGATAAAACAAACAAATAATTCTGATAATCACAATAATCAAACCTTAGATATACATTTCAAACCAAATTGCTCAAATAGTTCGGACAAAATTCAAATTATATATATATACAACGTGTATCTATCTATCTATATATATACAACGTGTATCTAAAACATTGCATCAAACTTTGGCTTTGGGTGAAAATAGAATAATTCATATCAGACACCTAGGGTCCATCTTAAATATTAAGGGCGGTATTCACTCCTAAAGATAGAGCTAAAAAGGACTATTGTGTTAAATATTATGAAAACTGTTCAGCGTATTACAACGAATCTTTGTATACTACTTATTGAAACCTTGATAATTAATAAACTAAATGTGCTGTTACCGTTACCCACCCCCATCATGTAAAAAAGGGGGCGTTGTAACACTTTTTTCTGCAATAAAATATGTCAGAGTAAGTATTACTAATTTTGACTTAAGATTACAAAACATGTAGTAAAAATTAACAAATAAGGTGTCTTGGAGAAACTGTCTATCTTTCCCCGTTTCCGAGATAATCATGCATGTTTGATTTCAAAGACAAGTGTTAATTCCTGCCAGGTAGGCAACCTGTACAGCTGTTGTGTGGCCACCACGCTCTCCTTACCTTAATCCGTTTCTGTGAGGTTTTTTCAAAGCTTTGGTGTACGAGACCGCCATTGAATCCGAGGAAGACCTGTTAGCAAGGATGTGATAAGGTTACGCCAGACATTGATACGCCACCTCAATTATTGCAATGACGTTAGGGGCCGCCATTTTTAACACTTGCTATGAATCTGATTTTGAAACTAGGAACTAGTAAAACATACAAGAACTACGATTAGTATTTCTTAATTTAGCTTTAAATACTCTAATGAGAGTAATGATTAAAATCTCACCAAGTGTGAACTGTGTAAGCATAACTTACTAATGTGATAAATAGAAACACATCGGAGCTTATGAAGAAGGAAAAGTATCTGAGTTTCTCCATTGTAGCACACAAACAAGCCCTGTTTACCAAATGTACGTGATACATAGTCACACGTGCCGGTAAAAATGGTTAAACGACTGCAGTGCGAAGTAACACTGCGATTCTGGTTGCCTACCTGGCAGGCATTTACACTTGTCTTTGAGCTCAAACATGCATGATTATCTCAGAAACGGGGAAAGATAGACAGTTTCTCCAACACACCTTTTTTGTTAATTTTTACTTCATGTTTTGTAATCTTAAGTCAAAGTTAGTAATACTTACTCTGACATATTTTATTGCAGAAAAAAGTGTTACAGCCCCTCCTTTTTTACATGGTGAGGGTGGGTAACGGTAACAACACATTTAGTTTATTAATTATCAAGGTTTCAATAAGTAGTATACAATGATTCGTTGTAATACCTTAATAAGTTTTCATACTATTTCACACAATAGTCGTTTTTAGCTCTATCTTTAGGGGTGAATACCACCCTTAATATTTAAGATGGACCCTAGGTTGCTGATGTGAATTATTCTATTTTCACCCAAGGAATAGCCTGCCAAAGTTTAATGCAATGTTTTAGATACACGTTGTATATATATACATATTTGTAAGCTGTCTTAAAATGATTTGCTATTTGTGGAAATTAAAAAGTTTTCTTATCGTTAAAAAACTATTCAAAGATCCCCATTTTTAATTCACTCTTGAAGGTCATTATTAAAAAAAATTAATTTCCTATAATTTGTTGTAAGTAAACTACCCAGAAACTATGTTTTACCCCCAAAATAAATATAGAGTGTTTATTATCATGTCTATCAATCCCTGAAAACTTATTTGGAACCAAATCGTTGTAGCCATTTGTAAAATAGTTCATGTTTTTTTAAAATCAGTCTTCATTAAACTACACTTCAAATAATTTTGGTTTGAAAACTAAATATATGGTGCTATTTGACATGTCAGACAAATCCTAAATATACAGTTTAAACAAAATCGTTATAGCCATTTGCGAAATATTTGGAAATGAATAAAAATATGCTTAAGTAAGCTACCCTTAATTGAAGAGCTGGATGAACAAAAACAGTTTTGTGGTATAGCCCTATAAATTCTAAATATCAAGTTTGAACAAAATCCATCAAAATGTTTTGGATCCGTGGCGACAAACATGCAAACATACATATATTATTATTATTATTTTTTTATTAGCACCACGTCTTACTACCCGTTCGGGTTATACGCACTTACGCTAATGTGTAATGGTAGGGTGATTGTGAGATGAATGTGATTGTGAGATGAAATGGAGGACCTACAGTTTAACGTGGAATCCGAACCACGGTGGAGGCCTGACATTCCCCACATTCACAAGTAGTCTTGTCAGAGGTGAAGGAAGGGTTTGGTAATCAGATAAATCTATGCCAGTACCGAGGATTGAACCCCGGCCGCCAACATAGAAGTCTGACACCTTACCCCTAGACCGCCAGGTCACCGACAGTTATTTAATTAATCCGACACCTTCTCTCAGTTGGTAGTGTGTCTCTCTACTGAGCTAAGGGTCCCAGGTTCGATTCCCGGCATGGCCGAAAAAATGTATCATTGGTGAGATTTGGGTTTACCCTTTCACAGTGATGAATTAACGGCCAGGGACTGGATGTTGTTCCTGTCCTAGTCTTAGGTTAGATTATAATAGATATGAAGCTACAACAGAGCTAGCAAGATGGTAGTGGAAAATATATGACTTGAATAAGGCCACAGGCTGGAATCATTAATGGATGGAAAGTAAAGTTCTTTTATTAATAATGATTGAGAGAATAATATGAGAGAGACGACCCCTGGTTCTCACACCCTATCGCTATAACGAAAATGATGGTAGCGTGGTACACTTAATACATTGTGTTTAAATGAACCAGTTATTATTATTAGCACCGCGTCTTACTACCCATTCGGGTTACACGCACTTACGCTAATTTGTAGTGGTAGGGTGATTGTGAGATGAAATGGAGCACCTACAGTTTAACGTGGGATCCGAACCACGGTGGAGGCCTGGCATTCCCCACATTCACAAGTTGTGACTAATACACGAGTTGTCAGAGGTGAAGGAAGGGTTTGGTAATCAGATAAATCTGTGCCGTGACCGAGGATTGAACCTCGGAGCCCGGCACAGAAGTCTGACTGACACCTTACCCCTAGACCACCAGGTCACCAAATGAACCAGTTGATGAACCAGTTTGATTGATCAGACGTGGGCATAAAAAATGGCATAGCTTGTGACATGGGGCTCATGGTTACAGCGTTGGGGACCAATACATCCAATTTTCAAAATATTTATTGGGGAAAACCTCCAAACTCTCTTCTGGCGTGAGGGATGAAGGCCCTGAACTTTCCTTTGGTTCCTTGATTTTATTCACAGATGGCTCTCCCATTGACTCTAAAGTTTACCACCATCAACGACCTTATCTTTAGGCAAAGCCCTCAGTACTACACAAAAAAAAACCTCAGTCGTAAGAATTGTATCGTCGTAGTACAAGGGTTAAATATACACAAATAATACTTTCTTTTTAAAAACATTTGAACAAATAACTTTATTTTAAGATTTAATCTTATTCAAACAGACTCTAAACGAATTTTTTTTGAACACTACCAACGCATACCAGTGGAAAATGGCTACTGTTTGTCAAATGAATTTGAAATGTATCATCTATGCCTTTAATATGAAACACATCCTGGCATATTCTTTAAAATTTATTTTCATATATAATATTTGACTTATAGGCAACACTATCCCAAACAATTATGCTCAACCAAAGGATGACAGCTGTTTACACAAGTTCAAATATATTTTGAAAAATGACTCCTGAATACATGACTCGTGCTCGGGACTCCTAACTTAGAGCACTAACTCCTTACCTTAGATCTATCCAGGATTCATCCTGTGCTCAGGGTCATTTATCACTCATAGTTTAAGGCAGCGTCTGTGATGGATGTGTGATATCATCAGCTTCTTAGAGCTATCAGAACCATAGCCACCGGTGACCCAGCACTTAAGTCCTATTTACGGTCTCCATATCCGTAAGTCCATGTCCCGTAAGAAATCGAAGCTATAGTATCAGAATGCTCTGTCCACAGAGTCCTGATCCGAATCCTTATCCTGGTCCATACTCTGAAGAAGTTGGTCCCCTTTTAACTTCCTAAGGACTGGTTTATATGGCCTACCAATCACAGCTAGGTCAATATGTGTGTGCTCATTGAAATAAAAGCATCAATGGCAGCAAACAAAAAGATCCATTGCTATTCATAGGTTGGATAATTCAAATCCTGTTATAAATATAACTATCATGATTTTACTTAATCTACATTTATGCAAAGTACATTATGGACATTTTCTCAAAAAATTTGTTTTAGTTTATTTTATTGATCAGCTGACTGCATGGCGGGTGCTCTTTGCTGTGGGCCATATTAATTATTTCGAAGAGTTTTTTTGGACGAAGTTTCTGACTTTTTTATTAGTTGGCATGGTCACGTGATTAAGGATACGTACGGTCTGTGTAAACGAGAATACAATTTCTACGGACGACGGATGACGGACTACGTATACGGAGCGTGTGGAAGGGGCTTGTTTTCTTGGGTACATGTACGGTGCATTGGTTTGTTAAGCCAAGGGTGTCGGGTCCAGATGTCATTTCCCGAAATATATTTAGTTATAAAATATATCCGATTTTTGTAAGCTCTATATATTTTATTTAAGTTGCGGCCCCCTTACCAGAGGCACTAAAATGTCCCAAAGGATCGTACGATCTCTAAACTGGGTACGTGCGCCTGGGGACCTAAAGGATAGGAATGGACTAAACAAAATTCAAATATGAACAAAAAAATAGCACTCGTTAAATTAAAATTAAAATATTATCACAGATGCATTTGCCCTTAGGTATTTTTATCCCCATGAAAATAAAATCAAACAATTTAAATAGGATATCGAGTGTTGGTGAAACTTAATTTTTTTTTTTTTTTTTGCCGCTCCGCAAAATNTTTTTTTTTTTTTTTTTGCCGCTCAGCAAAATAATATACACTCCACATTCAAAATACTCAAAATTTTAACTAAAAGGTTATATTGGTTGATATTTTTCCAAACCATCTGTGCGAAACGGGGCCTGCCTGCCTTCGCTTTATGTAAAAGCTATCTGAAAGTGCCCGAGGCAGCTCATATTCTGACAGGTTTAAAATTTGTTTGTATTCAACTTCAAAGAGTTTGGTTGCAGTATCAGCGCTTGTGCCACCATTGCAACGATCTCATACCTGCGCTCTTCCCCTAACCTGTTAAACCAAAAACTACATGGACCTATACGATCACCTCAGCATCCCCTCACACGACCCCCTTACCCTTTGTAGACAGATTTTGTGTGTGTGTTTTTGTTATTTGATTCGAATATTTAACCCTTTTTCTATTCCCTTGGTAAAATACTAATTAAATTAGATGTTATGTTTGTCTCTTTGTGGGTATGTATCTCTTATAAATTTTCAAATATTTAACTGATTTTGACCAAATTTTGTTCATACACACCTCCTAACGGATATCTTATTCTGATTACATTTTATCTTCTTCCAGGCCCCCACTATGTTGAAAGGAGTGTACAAACGCCCCGAAAAAACCCATTAAAATTTTATCATGTTTGGTAAAAATGAAATAACATTAATCACTGAGTTTCCTTGACTAGTGTATATTGGCTGCGATAATGCTCTCACGAGTTAAATAATTTATTGAGTCTAAAATGATTTTATTAAAATTAATATTTCTCTTAAATATTATTTTACTTACATTTTTAATATAATAAAAGTTTGGTATTATTCATATATAAACTTAATCTACTTTACAACCCACTTCGGTGGCCACATGGTCTAAGTTGCTACTCTCGCAATAGACTAGACTGCCGATGATGGGGAAATCGTGGCTAGATCTCGGTTGGGTGTACTGAGGGTGGTTTTACCTAAATGATTTCCCACCCTATCTCCAAGCATATGCAGGTACAATTCCTCTAAATTCAACCTTTATCATTCATAACCCATTAGCGTAATTAGTACTGTACATAAGGGAATAATCCAAATGGGTAGTAAGACACAGTGCTAAAAAAAACCGAAAACTAATTTATGGTGAGACAGATGGGCTACAATCAGGTCCGCCACGAGGGGGGAGGGGACTATTAGCACCATGGTTCCGGGCCCGAGATCCAGAATAAAAAGTTTAAAAAAAATATGGATCATATAGAGGAACTTACTGCCGTGTCCCTCGTTTAGAAGAGCCTGTAAGTTTGGAGGAGTCTGTTAATTGGTACTGAAACTAGATTTGGCACCATATGTGTAGCACTTCAGTGTGGTGTTGAGCCCCGTATTCATTGTGCACGTTGTTTTTATTTTTTTTAAAGTGACAAAAAGTTTTAAAAAATACAAACAAACCAAGGTCAAGTATTGGTTTAGGAACAAGACTGGCGGAAGGGAGGGGGGAGCAGTATTTTCTCTCTGAAAAGGACTTGCCTCCTCCCCCTTCTTGCTGGATTAAACTTACCCTCCTTTAGATTTATCTCTCTCACCTATGATATTCTCAAATATGAAGATGGCTTTCTATCAAACTCAACTTATAAAGTCATCCAAATAATATTCATAATAACTTCTGAGAGCATACAATTTTTCAAAAATTTCCCGAAGAGACCCATTCTAAATAAAATAGATTCAAGAGATATTTACTTTTCAATGATTTTTTCAGGCGAGGACATTCCAAATAGCTTCTTTATTCAATTTTCAAATATCTGTCGGGGGCAGATCACTTCATATAGCTTCTATAATAGGCCTCTAGCTCTAGGTGAAGATCACCCCCCTCTAAATAGCTTTTAAGGACACTCACATTTAAAAAAAAATCTGTTGGAAGACCACTTCAAATTGCTTCTAGAAGAATCTAGTTTTCAGATATTTTCAGGAGAGGATAGTTCAAAATAGCTTATAGAGGTATTCAATTTCCCAAAATTTGCGGAAGGACACCTCAAATAGATTGTAAGAATATAAAGGTTTCAAGATATTTTCGAAGGAGAATCACTATCAATAGATTCTGAGTGCATTCAAATTTCAAAATGTTTATGGGGAAGGACCACTCCAAATAGCTTATAGTTAAATAGGGGTATGCGGGATATCCTAATTTTGGAATTTCCGCGGAAAAAATATTCCCCGTTCCCAACCCAACTGTCGGGAAACATATTCTGAAATCACGAAAATTTCGGGACTTGTTTTTTCTCCACATTTAATTTACTTTTAAACTTGATTTTCATGTTTTCTTTATTATTTAATCATAAATATGTATTCCAACCTATTCTAGATGTAAATTTAGATTTAATATTTGTTTCATAAATGTTTATAATTCAAGTAGCCTAAATTATATCAAAAGTATTAAAAATTGCTTAAATTTTCAACTTTATATATATTTGTTTAAATTTACTCTCTTAGTGCCTATGTATTCATTTAACAAATTAAATATTGTCAATGTTTTAAGGTACGTAATATTAGCAGATTTAGATGTAATTAGTTTTACATTTTAAATTACCGTTCTCGTCTCGGAGCAAGAGATTCTAAAATTCGCGTTCCCGGTCTCGTCTAGATGGAGGAGTATTGTTACCGATCCAAACCAAAACGTCGATTTCACACACCCCTATAGCTAAATCTAGCTTTTAAAAAAAATTCCAGACTAGGGTCACTGTAAATAATTTCTAAGCATTAGATAAGGCCACTTGGAAGCTTTTTTTTATAACTGTCCCCTAGTCAGATGAAGTTTAGCCAACATTGAAATCTGATACTACAAAGAAAGGGGTCCCCGCAAGAAATTTTTCCCTTGTACGGAGCACGGTTCGAGCACCTGGTGGGCCTGGTTACAGGGTAAAGTCATTTTATTTGCTTCCTAAATTACAACTTTTACAAGTTGTTGGAACTTTATAGATTGTTCACATGTTGTGGGATGATTTTTAAAATACATATGCTTAGATCTATTTAATTGCTTAGATTTTACCACAATTAAGTTTAAGAATTAGAAAGAGTCAGTTTCAAAATTAAAGTTTTAAAATGAAGTTATTTCTCCAAGTATAGAAAAAAAAAATATGTGTCCTTCCTAGCAAAAAAGATATATTATACTAGTTGTTCTATTCACATGTGGGAAGACCTCCTTAAAACGTTTGGACTAATTGAGTCACAAATGTCCCCAATAGGTGGAGCTGAAAAGTACCAAATTTGAATTGTAACAGTTCCGGATTTTATTACATGTTGTGGTTGCTGTAGAATGATCTAAATTGGTACCATTCAAGATTTGTTCGGTTATAATTCAGCGTTTATGAACTTAAAAAAACACCAACTTGGTATTTTAACAACTCTGGATTTTAAATACATGGCAGTTGCTGAAGAATACCTAGAAATGTGAAAATTTAGGTTTTTTTTTCAAATAAACAATTCAACGTTTATTAATACTTAAAAGCTAAGAGTAAAACTAATTTTTAGTGTTGGAATTTATACACTTATTATATAAATTCCAACACTTCTAAATAAACAACCCACAATAAACATTATGAATAGTATCCACATGAAAATCCAATAAAGTACGAACTTTGATCCTAATATTAGACCAGTAGGGGAGAGTCGTGTAGTAACGGACACTTAAGGTTTTTAAATTTAATTTAAAATTTCATTAAATGAAAATGAGACAAATGACATGTAAATATTAAGATTACATGTGTATTTATATACCTGCTGTATTAAAATAGCTTATAGAAAAAATTGTTCTTTCTAGAGTCATTTAAAAAAATAGGCTTAGTTCAGTTTAAAAAAGTATTGTCGGGTAGTACCGGACATATTACAATATTATAATTTTTTAATCAAATTTGGACACCAAACTTCCCTTATTATCTTAAGATGCTTTTTCACAAGAGTCACATTTATAAAGAGAGGGATTTAATTCAGTATTGGCACAATTCTTGTGCGCCCACCCTTGGCAAAAGTCACACTTTATCCAATCCTCGCCAAAAAAAATTCCGCATATTATGCAGTCGGTTTTATTTTCAACTTCTTGGTTCATAAGTTGTGCCGAAGTTTTGTTAACTTTACTGTTATTTTGATGTAGTTTTTTTTATCGTGGCTTCCAGCTTAGTTTTTGATTTTCCCATTTTCGTGAATTGTTTTTCTTCTAACTGAGCTTTATAAGGACTTGATGTTAGTATTTCGCTCTTAGCACCACGTCTTCTTCTAACATTTAACCTGCGTTCTGCAGCGACAGGCACTGGTGACACTTGTGTGATTATGGTGTGGAAAAATCCAGTTGAAGGAGTTGATGACTGTGGAGTCTTTGATGTTGAAGTTTGTGCGGTTGAAGTTGACTGTTGTGAAGTCATGGAAGTAAATAACTCTGTAAATGGAGGTTGTGGAGATACAGAAGTTGAGGCTCTTGGAAATTCAAATGTTGGTTGTAAATTTTCGTGTCTATAATTTGATGTGAGTGGGGTCTTAGGGGATATTGATTGTATATTTCCTGGATCATTTTTCAATAGCTCTATGTCTTTCTAGACAGAGTCGGGAATATCTAGTCCTTACGATGGCAAATAGTTCAAATCTGTGAATATGTTTGGATTATATGGATATATACCTGCACATTCAAACCCTTTTTTTAATATATATATATATCCATTCGGCAAATTTTGGTAAAAGCATAGCTTACTAATCCAACTACATCACAATTTGTTTTCCGGTCAGGAACTATTTTTACTTCATTTCCTAATTTTAACTTCGCTACTCTGTCTCCTAAGGAGCTTTTAGGAACAGCGTATGTATTTGCCGCCTGTCTCACTGTCATAGCGTTACTTAAAACCTTCTCTACAGCTATTTTCATATTCTCTTCTTGCCACTTCCCACTTAAGCCTACTTTTTCCTTTTTCTTTAATTTAGGCATAGTGTAAAATTCCAGAATAGGTTACCTGAAAGAAAAAGTTCTATGAAGACAAAATAAATTAATATATATAATATATATAATTTAGTATTAAGTGTATATATATATATAACTAATCTGAGTAATCTTATCTAACCTTAATTGAATGTTTTATTTGAGCTTTATTTGTTGTTAATGTTGATAAAAAATTTGTGGCATCCCCCAGTTTGTCCGGTACTGGACGAAAACAACTTGTCCGATACTAGCCGATCTGTATGGCAATAAAATAATGGTATTCATTACAATAATATTTTCTTTGTTGACCAAATCAATATTATAACTTATTCAGGAGTTTACCCTTTACCTTATATCCAATAAACAAACTAATTGTAATTATCGTGTGAGAATGAGAAGTCTTGAAAATGTAGTTGGAACAAAGAAACAAAGCATATAAACTATACAAACACTCGTGGGAACCGTAAGGCTCAAGGGCGCGCCTTCAACTAACTGTTGTCTTTGGCTGCAAGCAAGAGGAGTAATATTATACCTGAAAGAGTTATCTAGCTAACGGTAGTTTATTGAAACATGATCTGTCCGATACTAGCCGCTGTCCGATACTATACGACTCTCCCCTACATAAATGTGCCCAATAATAGGCTATATTGAATAAAGTTAGAGTCCACCATTTGTGAATAGAAATCCAGTGGGTACCATTCAGAATTGTGATTATAAGTTGATTTATTTAAAAGTGTTGGAATTGACACAATTCAAAGTTGGTATGTTTCAGGATTTAGAAACGCTAAATTATTGGTTTAGAACAAAATCCAAAGTTGTTCCAGTTCCAGCGTTTTTTTTTAGCAGCATGCAATTGTTACGATTAAGAGTGGGTAATTTTCAGCATTCATGAAAGTTGATTTATTTGTATAAAACAAAACTCTCAATTGTACCGATTCCAACTTTTCCACAGCAATCAACCTTCAATAAAAATGTAGAATTATTATAATTACGAGTAAGTAATTATTCACAAACGTTCAACTATTTGTTTGGAAAAAAATTCAACTTTTCTAACAACCAGAATTTAATAAAAATTATGAATTTTTTTAGTTCTATATTAGTAGGCATTAGTCGTCTCCCAATAAAGACCCTTTGGTTTTTTCCCCTCAAGCTACCACTCTGGGTCAAGTGGTGCGCAAAGATAAAACACTATACATAATTAACATTATATAATTATTTTTCATTTTAAATCAACTTTACATATTATACAACCTGATATAATATATTTTAACTTTATATATGATATTGTTTATTACATCAGTCTTTATTGAGAGATTTGATCTACTCTGGAAGTGAATAGTTAATTTATGTTTATTTATAATTTTTCTCAATGAGGTTACTCAACATGGATTATTCTCATGTTTACTAACCAGTAAACAGTGGCGTTTAATGATCTAAAATATTCCCGAGACTAACAAAAATATAGCCCGTTTTGGTTTGCATGTGGGGCTAAAGCGTCATTCTTGAAATATAATAGATTAAGTTGGGGATACTTGTATCGGTGGCCACACAGCCTAGGTGTCATTCTTGCAATATGCTAGACTTTTGATGACACGGAGATTGGGGTTTGAATCCCGGCATGGTGTACTGAGGTTTTTTTCCCACTCTCCTCCACGAAAATTCGGGTAAACTTTCAATACATTCAATCTTCCTCATCCCTAACTTAACAGCTTACGTAACTCATACATATGCGTACAACCTGAATAGCTAGTGAGACGTGGTGGTTAAAATATAAAATAAAAAATAGGCGGAGAAGATAAGTCAAGATTCAAATGACGGTTGTTTAAACCAAGGAAAAGATGGGGGGGGGGGGATAACTTTGATCCATAACTTTGCCATTATCATTTTCTCCCCACGCTAACTCTCGTGACCTTCTTTTAAAGATACGCTCTCATCCTTGTCCCTTTCGTTAGGTCACTAAATATCTTTGTTATAGTAAAATAAAAATGGTGTGCAAATAAAATAAATCGTATGACTAAATCGCACAAACTTTCTTATATAATATAATATAGATTGGAAGAACATTTTCAAAAATAGGTTTTCAGTAAACTTCCTTATAAAAACAAACACATCTTCTTGTTAATCCCAATAAACACATTTTAAACTGATTTGAACAAATATTTTTAGCAAATTTCATACTTTCAAAAATAAGTTATTGGTAAACTAGAAAAAAATATAAAATCTTATTCTTATTTATCATGAAAAACTGCTCCCAGACACCTATTTCATGTTCAATCTTCAAGGCCAATTTTGAAAAATTAAAATTTTATATAATTATTCAAAGGTAAACTAGGCTTAAATTAATTTAATTTAGAAAGATAAACATAATTATTATTTATCATGTAAAATAGTCCCTCGATACTAATTCTGAACAAATTCGTTCTAGCTAATTTAAAAAAAATTATACTAAAATCAATCATCAATAAACTACTCTAAATGTTTAAAAATCAATCAAATACATACGGTTCTTTAAAGTGTAAAAAACTTAATATACCCCTTTTGAACCAAATTACCTAAAGAAAGTTTTTTGAATATTCAAAGAATCTAAAAAAAACTCAACAGTAAACTACCCTTTAATAAATCTACTCCCGATAAACAAATAGATCTATGCAGTTTCATTTGTCATGTCAAAACATTTCCCATTTACATTTTAAGCAAAATTGTTAAAGATATTTATACATTATTTTGAATTTTTGAAAATCACTCATCATTTTGTGAGGAGTATGTTAGCTGTCACGAGGAGAAACAGGATTAGATATAAAGTCCCCCGGGGAAGAGTTGGGGTACAGCGAGTACTTGAGATAGTAGAGGAAGCAAAACTGAGATGGTATGGACATGTAATGAGGATTTTGGAGTACATGAGATAGTAGAGGAAGCACAACTGAGATGGTATGGGCATGTAATGAGGATGTTGGAGTACATGAGATAGTAGAGGAAGCAAGACTGAGATGGTATGGGCATGTAATGAGGATGTTGGAGTACATGAGATAGTAGAGGAAGCAAGACTGAGATGGTATGGACATGTAATGAGGATGTTGGAGTACATGAGATAGTAGAGGAAGCAAGACTGAGATGGTATGGACATGTAATGAGGATGTTGGAGTACATGAGATAGTAGAGGAAGCAAGACTGAGATGGTATGGACATGTAATGAGGATGTTGGAGTACATGAGATAGTAGAGGAAGCAAGACTGAGATGGTATGGACATGTAATGAGGATGTTGGAGTACATGAGATAGTAGAGGAAGCAAGACTGAGATGGTATGGACATGTAATGAGGATGTTGGAGTACATGAGATAGTAGAGGAAGCAAGACTGAGATGGTATGGACATGTAATGAGGATGTTGGAGTACATGAGATAGTAGAGGAAGCAAGACTGAGATGGTATGGACATGTAATGAGGATGTTGGAGTACATGAGATAGTAGAGGAAGCAAGACTGAGATGGTATGGACATGTAATGAGGATGTTGGAGTACATGAGATAGTAGAGGAAGCAAGACTGAGATGGTATGGACATGTAATGAGGATGTTGGAGTACATGAGATAGTAGAGGAAGCAAGACTGAGATGGTATGGACATGTAATGAGGATGTTGGAGTAGATGAGATAGTAGAGGAAGCAAGGCTGAGATGGTATGGACATGTAATGAGGATGTTGGAGTACATGAGCTAGTAGAGAAAGCAAAACTGAGATGGTATGGACATGTAATGAAGATGTTGGAGTATATGAGATAGTAGAGGAAGCAAGGCTGAGATGGGATGGACATGTAATGAGGATGTTGGAGTACATGAGCTAGTAGAGGAAGCAAAACTGAGATGGTATGGACATGTAATGAGGATGTTGGAGTAGATGAGATAGTAGAGGAAGCAAAACTGAGATGGGATGGACATGTAATGAGGATGTTGGAGTACATGAGCGAGTAGAGGAAGCAAAACTGAGATGGTATGGCCATGTAATGAGGATGTTGGAGTACATGAGATAGTAGAGGAAGCAAAACTGAGATGGTATGGACATGAAAAGAGGATGTTGGAGTACATGAGATAGTAGAGGAAGCAAAACTGAGATGGTATGGACATGTAATGAGGATGTTGGAGTATATGAGA